>VRLP01009091.1:0-14017 GCA_009660295.1 Lophius piscatorius
CAGTTCTATCTGTTGTTTCCAAGTACATAGTCCTGGGGTGTAAACTAGAACCAATTGAAGGTAGGAAGTTGTGGATCTTGTCCTTTATACTTAATTTTGTCATGAAAGAATCTCATGAAGTCCTCGCTACTAAGGGTTCTAGGAATACGGGGCTCAATAGAACTCTGACTCTCAGTCTGGCTACAGTGCTGAATAAAAACCTGGGGTTGTTTTTATTTTCCTCTATCCGTGCACAGTAACATGCCGCTCTGATGCTGCGGATGGTTCTCCTGTATGTTTTAATGCTATCTTGTCAGGCCCTTAGACTGGCAAGATAGCTCTACAAGCTTAGTGTGATGCCAATTTCTTTCTAGCTTATCTGTTGTTTGTTTGAGGTTTCGAGTCGGAGTGTAAAACCATGGAGCTGCTCTCCTCTGTTTCACACTCTTCTTTTTTAGGGGGGCGATAGACTCAAGAGTTAATCTCAGTGAGTTTGCAGCCCTATCGCCAAAATAATCAATTTGCACAGGACTAACTTTAGAGTGAAATTATTTTAAGTTGAGACCTGCAACTGAACTAAGTGCTGATGAAATAGCTTCTTAAAATTTTGCTACAGCTTCTTCAGATATATTTATAGCGTAGAATGATTTTTCTAGTGTGATTGATTTAGTATTGCAAATTCAAAAGTTATCGAACAGTGGTCCGATAGCAATGGATTCTGTTTTTCAATGTCAATGCCGTAAGTCAGGACTAAATCCAGGGTGTGATTAAAACAATGTCAACTTGAATGTTCTTAGAGTCAGTTCTAACCTAAGAGCAATCCGAAATGAGAAAACATTGGTAAATGTCAGAATCTTGAAAGAAAAGTAAAGTAAGTGAAGTAAAAACTGTATAAGTGGGATTTAAGAAAAATTCTTCCCAAGAACGGTTGGTGAATGAAGCCCATTAACTCCATTCACAGACTGATGACCTGACATTTTACTTAAGACATCTCTGCTAGCGAGCAGAATTCATGTTACCCTCAATGATGGCGATTTGTCCTGGTCCTGAAGCATCCACACAACATTC
This sequence comes from Lophius piscatorius, assembly GCA_009660295.1. Classification (NCBI taxonomy): domain Eukaryota; kingdom Metazoa; phylum Chordata; class Actinopteri; order Lophiiformes; family Lophiidae; genus Lophius; species Lophius piscatorius. The sequence continues at coordinate 1,048 of VRLP01009091.1, forward strand.
CACTGATAACTCCATGATTGACCGCAGGTGTAAAAGCCATTAAGCCGGGCGAACTCTGTATGATTTGTACTCTGGTCTGAATTTTTCTCAGGGTCTCGACTTCATCGGCTGACCGCAGCGCCTCCTTTTCTCATTGCACCTATGAGAAGTATCGGAGTGTCGGAACAAAAACAAAATCAATGCAGCTCGTTTCTGTCTTGTTAGCATGTTGCTAACAAACAAACTTTTTTTTTGCCTCAGAGCTTTCAAACGAAACTTTATTGACAACAGTAAATGGGAACAAGAAGCTGCAGGGTACTACAGTGTGAGCACACCAATCTTGAGCTTCCGCAAATGTTTGATTTGTACAGCGTGAGTTGGAATTAGACGGCAACAACTCTAAAGTTTTACAGTGTAAGCGCAGCTTTAGTTGCAATGTATTTTTTTTAGCAATAAATCTAACATTCCTCTGAACATTAGAGGACATATGGTTAATTGCGAGTCAGCAACCATAATGTGTTAAAGTATATGAAGTTACACAAATAGGACTGAATATATTTGTTTTTGTGTGTTTTTTTTTTTCATACCCAAACCAGAACAATAGGACCAACATTAACAACCCGTAGAAGGTAAAAAGTCTTTCCACTCATCAGTCCAGAGAAGAATCTCTGGGATCACGCTGTTGATAGTGAGGGAGACATTAAAATTACTTTCGCTGACCTATTTTGAATTGAATTCTGTACTTTGAGTATTTTCTATTCCGTTGGTTTCTTCAGAATTCTATAAGATGAGAAATTAGAATAAGAATAAAATTGTCATAACAACTCAGATTAAACATGGCCAGTCTGACATCTGCTCGGCCTTCGATGTCAACTCCATCTTTAATATCCGTCGCCTCTGTGATTGAGTTTGACACTGCTGCTTTATAATCCTTTTTCCACTCAGATTTCCCTTTATAATCCACTAACACACGTAGTCACCCCCACCCTGATTATGTCTATATGACCCCATCGTCCGTTCCCACAGGTACCTCTGAGCCCTGATGCCTCACCTTCTACCCACATGCCTGTCCATCCCAGAAAGCAAACTCTGACACAATGTTTGCCAAACCAGGAATGAGTCATTACTGCAGAGAGGGGCTGCTGGCCGATCGTTGACAGTTTTGCACTATGTACATTGATGACTAACACTGAGCAACACCACAGCACGAAATCACATTCTTTTAATTGTTTATTTTCTCCTCTGTCCAGGGAGCCATCTTTCTCTTCTTTGCAGGCCGGACTGAGGAGATCAAGGGGAACATAGATGAGGTTAGTTTCATCTAATGTGTCACTTATATAACTTTCATTTCCTGTATATCTAATGTTTTGAATAGATGATTGTAAAGATCCTGAGTGCCAGAAGACCGGCGTCCAATAATTTTTGAATGTTTATAGTGTATCATAAAGGCAGCCTGTGTAGTCAGTCTTATTTGTATGGGGACAGTGGCCAGACACTCAACTGCCTTTAAAAGGCATAAACCTCCAGCAGATTCTGACTCAAGGAGGGCGGCGCACTGCTTTGACTGTTTATGTTGAGGGAGGGGGAGAGAGAGACGGAGGTAGAGGGATGGGGAGAGGGAAGAAGAGACACAGACGTGTACAACAACAACAGTAATTGCTGCTATAATTATAAAAAAAAAAAACAAGTACAATTGATTAGAACTTTGGTTAATAATACCGCCTTCTACTTTTATAATTGTTCGTGAAGAATGGGATTATTATTTCTTGAATTTACTTTTTCTGTCTGTATTACTGTCTGTTAGCTATGCATGTCTCTCTGAGCCATGTATTTTAAAAAGTCTACTTTTTATAAGATACAGTTTTTTATAAAGCTTTGTGACAATGTATTAAGCAGATAATCTTAATGCCTTTAGGCCTAAAAAGTCACCCCAGAGGTAAATCCCGAAAAGCCCCCAATCCCCTGCGTTGTATAGGCACCCCCCCGATTGAACTCCTCGAATAGTATGTGCAGGTATATTCAAAAGACTGTTTTTCGTTAAAAAGGTCCACCTAGTGAGTAAAATATGAAGTATGAGACTAAAAGATGATATATATTTCAGAAAGACCTCCTCGAGACGAATAATGTTCACCAAATCGGGACTAAATTGGACGAACAGTTGAGAAATGATGGTCTGAATACTTTTGGAGATAAAGCTCCCCCTAGTGCGGGAAATATTAAACCGACTTTTCCCAAAATCAATCCAATACTTCCTTGTAATAAGTTCTATGTCGGTGTAAAAATTTGAAAATAATCCATGAAACATTTTGAGTTGCCGTGTTAAATGGCATTTGAGAAGTAACTTTTAACTGCAGCATGTGAGATGTAGCGGAATAGAAGTATAAAGTAGCACAAAATGGAAAGATCTGAGTAAAGTACAAGCACCTCAATGTTGTATTTGAGTATAGTACTATAGTACTAGTTAATGTCCATAGTTACTGTCTACCACCAATCAATAGGAATCAACCAGGTCCACAGCAGCAAGATCCATGTGACATTGACAGATGAAAAAACACAAAAACAGAAGTTAAGTTAGTGTCTCTTCGTCTTTTGGCTGTTCCCTTTCGGGGTGCCTCTTTCCGTCCATAGTTACTGCTGGTACCCTGCTGGCCAACAGTACCGTTGATGGTACAGGTCCAGTTGGGATATCAGGTACCCATATTGATTTGGCAGGGTCCCCTTTCTGACACAACCTGTGGAGATCAGATTGAGGGCCGAGCAGAACTTAAATAGGTCATTTTTTAATGTGAGGTATTTAAAATTGTATTCTTATTTTATAGAATTCTGACATATGTAGATACCAACGCAATAGAAAATAATTAAATTGAAGATTAAATTCAAATGTACCCAGGTTTGGGACCGGCACTAGAAGTGTGACTAATTCAGAGCTGTGTTACAGAAGTTAAGTTAGTAACATGTATTAATGGGAGAGGAGAAGGAGAGGAGACGCTAAATGCATTGTGGGAAAGCCCCAAGCCGTCTAAACCTATAGTAGGGCAGCAAAGGGCAAGCTTGGGCCAGCCTTAACTATAAACTTAAAGGATGGTCTATCTTAAATTCACCACAAACTGAGACTTGGAGATAGTTCCACAAGAGAGGAGCCTGATAACTGAATGTTTTGCCTCCAAATTCTCTTTTGGAGACTCCGGGGATGACAAGTAATCCTGCCTACTGGGAACGTAGTGCTCTAGTGGGATAAAAGGGTACTATGATCTCTTAGAAATATGCTGGCGCCTGATCTTTAAGGCCGTGAAGGAGAAGGGTTTTGATTCTTGATCTCACAGAGAGCCAGTAAGATCTGCTTCCCCGTCACGTGTCGTCATTAATCTGATGCAACTCCACCGTGCTGTTAGGCGGTGGCGCTCTTTGAAGATGGCTGCAAGGCTCAGCAGGCGTGGAAGCAGTTCCACCACATGTGCTACTGGGAGCTGATGTGGTGCTTCACCTATAAGCGAGCATGGAAGATGGCGTACTTCTACGCAGACCTACTCAGCCAGGAGAGCCGCTGGTCAAAGGTACGGAACCAGAATGAGAAGTTCAGAACGGATCTAAGCAGGAGAAATGACTGAATCCTATCTTCACATATCTGTCTTTTAGGCCATGTATATTTACATGAAGGCCGCCTACCTCAGCATGTTGCCTAAAGATGAAGCCAGGCCTTTCGGGGAGGATGAGGTGGACCTCTTTAGGTAAGAAGATGCTTTCATTGTCGGGTTCTATATCTTTAGCACGCTGCTCGTGTCTTAAGGGTCATGATATCCATGCGTTTTACTCACTGACGTGTCGGAAAGCTGCTCTGAGGAATTTGGCATTGTTCACATCCCTCTATGTGTGCTTAGTGTTAACATAAAGGATTAAAAAGATAGATGCCAAGGGCTAGGTTACGGCTGAATCAACCCTGAACAAAGATCTGAACATCAACAAAGAGAGTCCATATTTATGCAGTGTTTACACAGTAGAGTTTTAGATAAAATTGTAGTAATTTAAATTGGAGAACCATGAATGGCCCCAAGGCTAATTTAAATCATTCCCAATTCACAACAACTGCTGTCTCAAGATACTTTCCAGAAAGAGCAGATCCAGCCAAACTCTTTATGTAGATATCTTACAGATACCCTACAAATTCCTCCGTGCGCAAGCACTTGGCAACAGTTTAGAGAAAACACTGCCTTTTAACGGGCAAAAACCTTGAGCAGATCCAAGACTCAGGGTGGCCTACTGCCATGAACTGTTGGGTTTGAAAAGAGAGAGAGAGAGAGAGAGAGAGAGAGACAGGGAGGGGTGGAAGCTACAAACCGAGATTGGGAGGTGGTTCCAAAGGAGAGGAGCCTGATATCTGAAGGCTCTGGCTCCCATTGTACTTCTGGAGAAGCTAGGGTCTACAAGTTATCCTGCATGAGAGCGCAGTGCTCTGGTTGGGAAGTATGAAATTATGAGCCCCCTATCTGTATTGTACAAACAATACACACGATTGAACTCCTCAAATTAGATGTGGGATAAATCTGATGAATGCTAAGGAAGTTATGCCCAAAAAACACTGTTTTCATTAAAAAAAAGCTCCCCCTAGTGAGTAGAATATTACTATTAGAGTAAAAGACCATGTCCATTCAAAAAATCTCCTTGCATCAATTCATATGCACTAAATCTGGACTATATCGGACCAACCTTTTGGAAGTTTTGTTCAAAAAAACATTGTTTTTTGTTAAAAAAAAAAAGCTCCCCCTAGTGAGTAAAATATGAACTATTAAAATAAAATATGATCAATATAAAAGATAGATCTTCTCGAGTTGATTCATACTCACCAAATTCAGACTGAATCGGCCCAATAGTCGAGACATGATTGCCCGATGCACTGTCCCTCCAGTCTACATGTCGTTTGGTCCTTGAGCAAGACCCTGAATCCCAATTTGCTCCTGGGGTGATTCAGATGGGTCAAATGCAAAGAACTAATTTCACAAATGTTGTAGGCCTACTGTGTATAATGCACAACGTAATGTGTATATAAATAGAATACATTATTTTTACATTATTATTACATTATTAATACATGATAACAGCAATTCTACAGATAAGTGGTCAGCTATAAATGTCTCCTGTTCCAATTAATCATTAATTCTAGCGAATTAGTGAATAATTGGAACAGGTTTGCGGACAGCTGAAGTGAAGTGGAACTGGTTTGGCATCTGGTCCCACCAGTAAAACAAAAACACTGGAAAGAGAAGAAGAAGAAGAAATATGCTTTATTGATCACATGCAGACATACACAGTACAACATGGTGACATTATTTCTCTACATTTGACCCATCCCTCAAGGAGCAGAATAATATATGTTTAGTCGCCCGTCCAAATTTTTGTTTATGGGGGGAGGAAATGTCACGGCCCACAATTAAATAAAATTGTGAAATGTTGACGGCACAACAAAAAGTGTTACTTTGTTACTTGTGATTATGTCACAGCCTAATGGAACACTGGCCTGAGTTTGATTCTCTTTATCTTTCCTAGTATTTTAGTCAAGTTCTTTTATTTCGTATAGCACGTTTAAAATATAACACAGAGTGAACCGAAGCACTTCCCATCTGGAAGGCCTGGTGTCAGTGAACTAGAAGCCTCCGATTGTTGGACCTCAGCTGGAGCTTTTGACCATATGGATGCAGCAAGTCTGACAGATCTGTCAGGATTGGTCCATTTATACGTTTGAAAACCATTTCAACAAAATGTTGTACTCGTGTACTGATCAGGTCAAAGATTACAGTTACATTTTGGACCAGCTGCAGCCTGGATATAAATGACTGATCCATGTCAAATTAGCTCAACTTGCAGTTCAATTGAGTTAAGACTGAATGATTTATTACAGCAGATTAAATGAGATGATTAGTCTATTAGGTCTTTGGCGTCAGAGTCTTTGGAGAGATTGAGATCGAAGGGTATCCAGCAGCATGGAATGTCCCCCCTCTGGATACTGGTGGTGGCGAATGATGACACTGGTGAGGCTGGTTAGGCTAGGTGAGAGGTGGAGGGTGCGTGAACCAGAAGCATAAAAGAGCAGGATGAATGGAGAGAGAGTCATATTTAAATACAGGCTGATGGTGACAGTGGGAGCTTTCAGGTGAGACGCAGTAAATGGATGATGATGCTGCCTGAATGAATGCAGCGGATATCAGTCGATTCATTAGCCTGTTGCTAGCAAATAATCTTTTTCTGCCTCGGAGCTGTCAAACTAAACTGTATTGACAATTGTCAGTGTTGACAAGGTGCTGCAGGAGCAGGACCGGTTTCAGAGTGAGTTGAAATCATTATCTGGGCTTTATAGATGACACTCACTTTTGTGTTTTTGCCGCGTGTTATGCTGCCTCCAAGTGGCCATAAATAATAAATAATAATAATGTGTATCAGAAGTCTCGTCTACATAATTCAGTCCCCCTTTACTTATTTTTCTTTTTTCTTTTCCTGGTTTATAGACTAGTGCCCACCTTCAAGCAGAAGATAGCAGGGAAATCTCCGCCAACCGAGAAGTTTGCTATCCGTAAAGCCAGACGCTACAAGGCACACTGCCCAATCAAGCTACCTGTGCCAGTGCTGGTAAAACTCAACACACACAGACTCACACACATAAACAAACTCACATAGACTCACGCACGGACTCACGCACGGACTCAGCCACAAACTCACACAGATAAACAGACTCAGACAGACTCACACACATAAACAAACTCACGCACAGACTCACACAGAGACTCACACACATAAACAGACTCACACACATTTTCACACACAGACCCACACACATTCTCACAGAGACTCACCCACAAACTCAGTAACTCCCTCACATAAACAGACTCACACACAGACTCACACACATTAACAGACTCACACAGACTCCCACACATAAACAGACTCACACACATAAACAGACTCACACACATAAACAGACTCACACACATAAACAGACTCACACAGACTCCCACACATAAACAGACTCCCACAGACTCCCACACATAAACAGACTCACACAGACTCCCACACATAAACAGACTCACACAGACTCACTCACATAAACAGACTCACACACATACACAGACTCATACAAATAAACAGACTGACACACTTGAGTTAGACTCAATTTAGTGTCCATGAGTGTTTGATTCTTACTGTTCTTTCTTCCCTGCAGGAGATGATGTACATTTGGAACGGGTTCAGTATGATCAGAAAACGGCCAGAACTGACTGAAGGCATGATGCAGACTTTGAAGGAGGCAGAGCGAACTCTGTTGGAGGCTGCTGGTAACGCACCCTAAATCTTGTGATAAATAAATCTTTCTTACATAAATTATGACACCAACATGAGAGCTCCAGACGTCGTGTGTGTGTGTGTGTGTGTGTGTGTGTGTGTGTGTGTGTGTGTGTGTGTGTGTGTGTGTGTGTGTGTGTGTGTGTGTGTGTGTGTGTGTGTGTGTGTGTGTGCATTCCTCCGCAGAGAACGAGTTTTCAGTGGACGACCGCTGTTTGATCCACCTCCTGAAGGGTCTGTGTTTCAAGAACCAGGGTTTCCTCCAGGCAGCAGAAGAATCCTTCATCTCAGTGTTTTCCGGGTGGGATGCTTTTTTGTTTGGGGAAGCGCCTGTAGATAAATTTAAGAGAACTTACAATTATCCCTTTAAGTCTGGGTCCTACGGTATCGCATTGCTGTCACTCAGGCATCAAAATAACGTCTCTTTACGAGGATATTATCATCGTCATCGCTGCCGCAGATCCGTCATATTAACACAAAAACTCCAAGACCATTCCATTGATTATTTTCACATTTTTTACCCCTATAGACTTTAGTGCAGGAAGATCATGGAAAAGGTTGGTTGTTAGATCCAACATTAGGGGGACATTTATCTCCAAATGTTTTCCATAATATCTCAACCCTTGATTTAGACCAAACTTATATGAATCGACTCATAGAGATCTATCGTGTATTTATCATATTTTACTGTAATTGTGCATATTTTACTCACTAGGGGGCGCTTTTTTGCGAAAAAACAATCTATAAAATTGTTTTTGTAGATTGTGAGGGCTTACTGAACAGAATTATTAAAGTTGATTCAGCCATAAAAGTTTCAATAGGCTCAAATAGTTTTATTCTAACATTCTTTACCAAACTAGTTAACAGATTTCACTTTATAATGAAGGACGTAATAGTGAGCTTTTTTTTTATTGTTTAAAAACATGCTTCAGCAAATTGATGGTGAATTTAAAGTGTCGAAATTAAATGAAATAATATATGTAAAGAAATCATTGAGAGGGTTAAGAGTGAGATTAACTGAAGCTTCGTCTGACCTGCAGGACGTCTTGTTTGTCACAAACTAACGTCACACAGGTTTTCCTGGGGGTCTCAGTTTAGTGTTTGGCAAACGTGTGGAAGGGTGCAGTTTGTGACCTTTTGTCACCTTCCCTCTCCGTGTGCTCAGTGACAAGAAGATCAGGTTTGACCACTACCTGGTGCCCAACACTCTGGTGGAGCTCGGTCTGCTCTACATAGACCAAGGAAGGAGGGATGAGGCCATTAAACTGCTACACAAGGCCAAGTAAGTCACTCCAGATAAAACAAGAAGATTTGAAATAACTCTAAGTATTCTTCCCAAATACGTCATAAAATACTTTTACTTACGACTGCATTCTGTAAATGGTTCCAACTAATGAGCGTCTTTAGTGACCATTAACTCCTGCTGCCAATGTGATGCACCAGTTTCTAGTAGCGTTCCGGAGGAATCTTAGCCCATTCCTCGTGGATGAAGGCCTCCGGCTCCGGAATATTCCTGGGTTTGCGTGTTACAGCTGCCTTTTTCAAAACCCACACGAGATTTTCTATGGGATCCTTTAGCGGCCGCTCTAGGATGTTCCAGGACTTCTTCTGGATCCGAGCCTTGATGGACTTTGAGTTCTGCTTGGTATCATTGTCTAAGCTTCTCCTGGAATCCATTGGACTCCTCATTACGCTGTACACTGCAAAAAATGATTTGATCACTGGTAACACGCAATTAAATTAAGTATTATTGAGTCTAAAATTTAAGTTCAAAAGCACATTTTAATTTAGACAAAAGTGGAAGTAATTAAAAAGTATTTTTTTACAGTGTGTAATATTTGCTTTGAAAAGCAGCAGGAATAAAATGTTGATATGAATGATAATCAAATATTGATTTAAATTCTAAGTTTATGAATGTAAAACTGAAGAATTTCCATATCCGGAATTTCGCTTTTTAATTATTTTGGCGTCTGATTGGGGTTCTGTAAAAAAAAAAAAAAAAAAAAATGTTGATGATCTTGAAGAAATTGCAACAACACTGTAAAAAAGATTTTTTCGGATGACATTTCTTCAACCCCTGATACAATACCCTCTTCATTAATAACTTAAACTCAAAGTTAAAGTCGATACTTCTTAAAGTAGTAGAAATTTTACTTTTTTTACCCAGCACGATTAGAAGACTAGACACTCATGGCACAGAAAAATGAAATTTGTAAATTGTTCAAATCTCCCTTTTTCATGATTATGCCTTCAATGCACCTAAAATATAAAAAGTATCGCAACGTAAATAAATATTTTTTTATTATTGGTGCAGAATCTGACAATATTTAATTACTGCAATGTTTAAAAATATACACTGTAAAAAAAAAAATTGTATTTAAAAACTTTAATTAAATTAAGTATTTTCAGCTTACATTTTAAACTCAATCATACTAAATATAATTGTGTGTTACCAGTGAACACATTTTTTAGAGTGTAGGGTTTCAGATTATTAGCGATGCTGCACTGTAGGAAGGGTGATCCTCCAGACATACCACTGATCCAGAGACCCCAAAGTCTCCGGTTTGTTTTCAATGCTCCACAGAACAGAATCCAAAAACTTCTGGGTCTGATATCGATGGTTCTGAGCTAGTGGAGAGGCTTTTCTTGCGATTTTGAATCAGCAGTGGTGAACGTCTTTCTGTAGCGTGCCATCAGAGTCTGATTAATAAAACCTCAAGGAGCAAGAAGGAGCCTTTTGTCATCGTACAACAAGAATCCAGCAGATGTGAGGGAACTGTGATCAGTGGTTTTCAAAGAAAGATTTTGTTTTTTAAAATCCCATACATCCTGCAGTAACCCTATTTATTATTTATGTTTATTAATTATACACACTATGTGTGTATTTTTTATTTAGTTGTGTATGTTTTAAGTATTCTATTTATTTTTTATTAATTATTTTATTATTTACGTAGTTATTTACTATTTACCCTAGTGGTGACTGTGCCCCTGTTTGAGAGCATTGCTCTACAGGAACACTAGAGGGCGCCCTCTGTCCGTTACAAATAGTTCTGAGAGGCTGTGTCTGTGTTTTTATTGCAAATTGTGACTTTCAACTCACTGCCCCCAACAGACCCAATAGTGGTGAATAGTAACTGAGTACCTTTACTCAAGTACTGCACAAACTTGAGGTAATTGCACTTTACTTGAGTATTTCGATTGTGTACTGCCTTATACTTGTACACAGAGGGGAATATTGTACTTTCTACTCCACTACATTTATCCGACTGCTATAGTTACTTTTCAAAACATTTTTTCCCATCATCATGTTACCCCCCTGTACCGGGTGGGTGTCCGGGGAAGGCGGCTGTGGCGGGGGGTGTCATAAATACTTTAGGCAGAAACGCAGAGGGAGATACTTTAGCAAGCATTCGGCTTGGCTGCAGGATTTATTCTGCCCTTAATGAAAGGAAACACCATTAATAATACATAAAAAATAACTTTCTGAGGTATCAGCTTCTCCCTGTAATATCAACTTACTTCAAATACAGTCGCATATATAAAATATAATAATCAAAATGCCTTTAAAATGCGGCTCTGAAAAAATAACTTGTTAATAAATTGTCTATAAATAACTTTGTTATCCAAGCTGAATTTAAATCATACCTTTTATTCGTCACATTCAAATCCTATCATGAATGAGTAACACATTCTCAGTCCACCATAATTAGCATGTAAGTGCTAAGCAGTAAGGCGCCGAGGATAGATCCCTGGGGGACACCGCATGTCAAAGAGGCCATGGAGAAGGAGCAATAATAAGTTGTTACTGAGTAATTACCATAGACAAATTCAGAAAAAGTACAGGTCAAACACTGGGAATATTTACCCAGTAAAAATATGGTAATAATTATACATCAATGGGCCATTATCACTGGTAAAAATAATTTTAAATACATAGAAACTACAACTGAAATACTACGTATGTATTTACCCAACAAATATAGGCTACTATTCAGTATTCAACACTGGTTACAAGTAGCCTAGTAAAATACAGGGAAACTAAAGTAGGAGTACTTGGTATTGCCCATTAAATATGTGGTATCTGTAGTTTCCCTGAAGTTAACTAGGCTATTTATTACCAGTGGTGATTACTGAATAGTAGCAGTATTTCATAGTAATAATAAATACATAGTACTTCAGTTTTAGTTTCTATGAATTTTGAAAAAAAAATTGACCTGTTGTAATGATCCAGTAATTATAATCCCAATATTATAATCCTCCATATATTAACCAGGTGTAATTACCTAGTATTTCACCTGTCTTCTTCTTTTTCTTTGGGCTGATCCCTTTATGGGTCACCACAGCAGATCATTTCTGTCCATCTTGTCCTGTCCTCTGCATCTTCCTCTGTTAAACCAACAAACCGCATGTCCTTTCTAACCCCATCCAGAAACCTCCTCCTTGGTCTTCCCCGTCTTCTCCTTCCTGGTAACTCCATCTCCAGCATCCTTCTCCCAATATAACCACTATCCCCCCTCTTCACGTGTCCAAACCATCTCAATCTGGCCTCTCTGACTTTGTCTCCGTGACTTCTAACCTTGGCTGTCCCTCTGATGTGCTCCTTTCTAATCCCGTTCGTCCTTACTCCTAAAGAACATGTGAACATCTTCAGTCGTCTGGTCAGAGCCTCTGTCTGTAAACCATCCAGCAGAGCTGCTCTCACCACCATCTTTGAAACCTTTCCCTTCACTCCTTCTTCTACTCTTCTGTCACAGATTACTCCTGACTTTCTTCTCTGAACTGGCTTCTTCAACTATTTCCACACTCCCCGTTGCTCTGCACACTTGACCCCAAGTCCTTAAACTCCTGCATCTTCTCCACCTCCACTCCTTTATCCTCATAGTTGCACCTGCCTCCCTTTCATCCACACAAGTGTATTCTTGTCTTAATGCGATTGGCCTTCATTCCTCTTCTCTCCAGCGCATACCTCCACCTCTACAGGTTTTTATCCACCTGCTGCATGCTCTCACTACGGAACATAATGTCATCCACCAACATCATAGTCCACGGAGACTCCTGCCTGGCCTCATCTGTCTGCCTGTCCATCACCATAACAAATAAGAAGGGGCTCTTGGCCGATCCCTGATGAAGTCCCACCTCCACTTTAAACCCATCCAGGACTCCTACTGCACACCTCACCACTGTCATGCTGCTCTCATACATATCCTGCACAACTCTAACATATTTCTCTATCACTCCAGACTTCCTCCCCTCCCTTCTATCCTAGACACCTCCGTACCTCCACCGGTATTTCATCAGCAAAACCGCCTTTCATTCTCTTCAAAATTGGACTCACTTCAACATTACTGTTCTCACACCTTCCGCCCTTATTTCCTTCTCATTTTTTTTCATTCATCAGTTCTCCAAAGTATTTTTTCCATCTTTCCCTCATACTTTCTTCACTTTTAAGCACATTTCCATCTCTATCCTTAATCTCCCTACCATGCACATCCTTTCAATCTGAATCTCCCTGCCTCACCAATCAGTACAAGTCCTTTTCTCCTTCTTTAATAATAATAATAATACATTTAATTTATAATGCACTTTACATTTGGATCAAATCTCAAAGTGCTACAAAGTAAAAGCAGATAAAAGCATCAATAAAAAATAAAATAATAACTATATA
>VRLP01009092.1:0-14014 GCA_009660295.1 Lophius piscatorius
GTCTGCACACGTGTACGGAGAGAAGACGTCTGCACACATGTAAGGAGAGAAGACGTCTGCACACATGTACGGAGAGAAGACGTCTGCACACATGTACGGAGAGCAGACGTCTGCACACATGTACGGAGAGAAGACGTCTGCACACATGTACGGAGAGAAGACGTCTGCACACATGTACGGAGAGAAGACGTCTGCACACATACATACATCTACACTATTATATACTTATATACGTTACTTCTACTACTACTACTTTACTCATGATTAAATAACATAAAACAAAAATCAAATACAGCAGTTATATAATTGAATCAAATTGATAATTAAAGCCTATGCAAGGGTATAACCTCAAAAAAGTCCCAAATTCCCTGCGTTGGACAATCAATGACTCTGATTTAGCTACTTAAATTAAAAGTATTTTTTGAAAAAATAAAAACTCCAGGGAGTGAGTCAAATGTGATATTTACATAATAGATCTCCCTGAGTTGATCCATATGCACCAGATTTGGACTTAACTCTACCGATTGTTAAAAAGCAATGTTGAAAAAAAAGTGTTTTTTTGTAAAAGCTCCCCCTAGTGAGTGAAATATGAACTATTAGGGTAAAATATGACGTATACAAGATGAACCACCTTAAGTCCATCCATATTCACCAGATTTGGAAAATTTTAGAAGATAAAGCTCCCCCCTAGTATCAGACATATATAACCAACCTTTCCCAAAATCAATCCAGTTCTTCCACACACTTAAGTCTATCAGGGTGTAAAGTTTGAAAATGTGAAAAACAGCATCTTCTATGGAAACTAAATTAACCGGGAAAAAATATGGAATTCTTTTAAACTGTTACTTATTGTTACCCAGTATTTCACAGTACTGTTGTCACCTGACCTGAATACTGCGTGCTGATTGGCTGAGTGGATTTATTCTTTTTTTTTAACACCAGCCTGTAAAACAGAATGGGGAGTTGCTGCCGTTCAGCTCTTCAACAACCGGAGCCAATGTTACTCTTACATTTTTTTAAAGCTTTAATTACCATCAGAGCGATTTTTGAGGGTAATTAGAGCTTTGAATAATCCTTGAAAGCAAACTTTACTTCAGCCTAATTTTTTCTGGCGTGGGTAAAAAGTCAGACGTGGGGATTAGAGGGAAATTCCTCATTAGAGATGTAGAGGAACAGATGATGTGACATCCCTGTTGACGTGTCATATTTTATATCATTCCACTGGCACATGACACCGAGACAAGCTTCATCATTTATTAGCTTTGGTGAGGTCCAATTTGGCGCCATGGAGCCGCGCGGGTTTGCTTCAGCGGGACATTAATAATAGAGAAGGTTTAGAGCTACAACTTCCCATATTAAAATTTTCTGTGGAAGTCACAAATCTAATCAGCCGCAATCGCTGGACAACAACGATATATGTCATTCCGACCTCTCTAATGAGACGACTCGTATTAAATAAAAGATCAGAGAAGAAAGTGAAGAACAAAGATAGGAAAACGAAAGACAGAAGGCCACTCTGGAGCTCCTGCAGTCACTTCAAACCCAACGGTTCTGTTCGGGTCAATCTCAACACGTTTTCGTGTTTAAATGAATACCTTTGATACCATACCTTGAATATAATATGATTAAAACAAGACTCAATTGATCATTTTTTTAATTGGGCCGATAGTTAAGGAGCTATGTCGAAAAAACATTTTTTGTAAAAAAAAGATTAGGAGTTCCCCCTAGTGAGTAAAATATGAACTACTCAAGTGTAACACTATGTATACAAGATAGATCCCGTCAAGCCAAGTCAAATACATCAAATTCAAAATAAATTGTATCAATGATTGCGAGGTTGTTGCCAGAAAAAGATCGTTTAATGTACAAATTTGAAAACGACCCATGAAAATGTACATCTTTCGCCGTTGCGGCGGCGGCGACGGTAAAGATTCCATAATATCCCGGATTATCCCCCGCAGTTTTATATTTCTGACAGTAGGGGGAGCTTTAGCCTAAAAAGATTGTGGCCCATCATTTCTCGACAGCGAGTCCGATTTAGTCATGAGCTTTTTTATGAAATAAAACTGTGTTTTAGACATAACTTCACATTTAATTTGAGGAGTTCGGTCAGGGGGATTGCTTAAACAATGCAGGGGAACGGGGGCTTTTGGGGGGATATATAGACCCTTACTATATAGACATACTGGCTCCAGTCTCTTCAGATTCCTTCATCTCTTATTTGAAGTTATCGGGCTGAGAACGGCAGGTTCGGCAGAGACATTTATTCCTTCCGTGTACAGTTTCATCGTTCTCTTTCAAAGTTCCACTTCAGACATGAAACATCAATACTGATACAAGCTGTAGGGATATGTCTGCCTTCTATTTGATATAATAGAGCATGATAGCACTTTGTGTGGCGCTCAAAGCTTCAGAAACACCTTCGGGAAATAACTGCTATCCTTTTTACCGCAGATCGCGACCCGGTTACTAAAGATAATCCGCAGATGTTGTTGTGAACGGGAAGGATTCCATCTTCTCTGGAGATACGCTGGATGACGTTGACCCGAAACGATCCGTGATGTTCGCCTCGTTCAGTTTGATCATCGACTCAGGACAGAACCGGAGACGGCGCCTTTAAAATAGATGGATAGGCTTGTTTGCCATGAAAGAAGAACTTCTTAAAGTCCGGTACGTAAGGTCTAGTGGTAAACTCCAAACACATCAGCTCACCACTCCCCATCTGAGAATCTATGAGTAAACTTTAAGTCAAAGCTTACATAAAAGATAACAAAATATATATATATATATATATATATATATATATATATATATATATATGTTTTCCCAAAGTATGGAGAAAAGAACCAGACTTCAACAAATGGAGGTTCTACCACACCAGATAAATAATACATTTATTATTTATTATACAAACAGGCAGAAAAAAACCCCTAAAAGTCCCGGACTGACAATTTTTTTTTGTATATATGTAAAAAAGGTTTAAAGTTCAAATTGTTCAGGTGAAATTGTTTATTCAGGTCATTTCCGGAGTTCTTAGAAACTCTTAGAAACTTGAAAATATCCAAATCCGTTTCCAAATTTGTCGTTTTTCCCTTTAAACTGTTATTCTCAAAAAACACACAGTATTATTGAATAACTTGCCAGATATTGAAAGTTGAAGTTATCTTGGTAAAAGAGGCAGGAGCGCTCACTCATCGCTCATTTTTTGACAATTTTACAGCCGTAAAATCAAAATAAATCCAGGCGTCCTTAATATAATTATAGTCATAAGAGGGTTAAAAGCAGTTGATCGGGTCTGTAATCGCTCCTCGCTAAGTTTTTACGCTAATCGCCTATTGACGATGTTCGGACTACAGTAGACGCTCACTTTGAATCCATTTTTAAATTCACTAGTGTTGCATGTAGTCCCGCCCCCAAGGAAGCATCTGTGACAAAGTCTTATTCTTAATGAACATCTGTGGCTCAAATCCCCGACCCCTGCAGGCTCGAGGGAGGTACTGCGCCCCGCATTGCGTCGTTGGTGCGTGAGTGATCGTGTGAATGGTTATCGGTCCCGACGAGCGGGCGGCGCCCAGCGGCGTCCATGTGTGAATGCTTCTAGTGGTCAGTCTGTGAAAGTACAGTCGCCGATGGATCTGATCATGAAGGAGGTAAAAGAAAATCGTATGTTCAGTATTTTACTCTGGGAGCTTTATAAAATGTATTTATTTGTTTTTGTACATTTTTTTGTACAAAACTTCTTAACCATCGGCCCAATTTTCTACAAATTTACTCCGTATTTTACTGTAATAATTCATATTTTCGCTGATAGAAACCGCGCCAGCATCAAACCCCGCCTCCCTGGTTTCAAGCTGGAGACAGACACGGTCAGAACTCATTCCTGAAGTACGCAGTAATCAGCCATAACATTAAAACCACCTGACTAATATTGTGCTGCCTTCAAAACAACTCAAGAAAGTATAGTAACATGGATATAATCTCACTTTCAATTTGAGGAGTTCAATCTAGGGAATCGATGCACAACCCAGGGGATTGGGGACTTTTAGAGCACGGCTGGATGGCTCAGTGGGTTACACCACTGACCTCAGTCCAGGAGGCTGGGGGTTCGAATCCCATTCAAACGAGGGTGTTGCAGTAATCCGTTCAGTATATGTTTTTTACATGTCCGAATTAGTCCCTAAACTACTTTTACGTCTGTTCTATCTCATCCGCAGGGCGACGAAACTCCTTCTATTTTGCTTTCGTATCAAGAACTATTCCTGCCTGAAACGGAAACGCTCCAACGGACATCAGCACAATCGCTCCTCGCTGCAGATACCGACACGGTGCGTGAATGCAAAAGGCCGGAGGAGCTCAAGGTTAATTATTAGAAGTTTGTCCCGCTCTGCTTTAATACATCCTCACTCGAACATGGATTGTGAATAAAGTAATTATTACTGGATTATGATCTTTGAGCGAATCTTTTTTTTTTTACCGTGTTGGTAGAAAATGTGGTCAGGGTGAACCACAAAAGCGTTTTTTTTGGTTATTGTTCCTTGTGAGGACAACATGAGTGGATCTGTGTGAATCCGACAAAGCCCACTTGAAACCAGGGAGGCCGTTCTCTCAGCACATCATTCATTAAACACTTTTCCCATCGACCCAACAAAGTGGCAGCGGGTCTCGGCTCGCCCCGGCCGATCGGGCGCTAGAACTTCTTGTCAACATGGCGTACAGCAAATCAATCTCAACTAAATTTTTAATGAAACAGTAATTCAAGCTGGAGCCTCGGCGCTGGTCGGCTCAGAACACGACGCCGACTCGCGTGGGCCTTTCGTCTCTTTCGACATAAAAAAACACGAGAAGTGATTCTTCTTCTACAAATGCTTTTAGTTTTAACCTTTAGTTGACAGGCGCCACCTGCTGGCGGATTAAATGCAGCACATACTTATTTTACCCCTAACCGCCCTCAGAACACCACAGCGCATTAAACACATGTTTATGATTATTCATGATAAATTATGAAATGTAAATATTAACAAAGAAAAATATTATATTCAAAAATAGTAAATTGTAGGGTCGCTATTTATTATGTAACTGTCCGATACCGACTCTCAGTGGATCTCTCACCAGCTCACAATGTTAGATTTTCTACAAATATATTTCTATAGCTCCCTCTAGTGGACATATAGGTGGCATTTTGCTGCCAAAATCCCCCTCCCCCCCTTTGTTTCATGGTTTCGCTATAAATAATGACGTTAAATGCCTGCAATTTCCCCGTTGTGGGACAAATAAAGGTTTATCTTATCTTTTGTTGTCTTGTTGCTTTTATGTCTTGACTTCACTGCCAGCGTTTCCTTTATCCCTCCCTTTTATTCTCTTTTGTCCTTATTCCGCTGTCTTCTTTTCACGTATACATCCCTTTTGTTGTCGTAAAGTTCAATCGGAAAGACTCTCCTCTTGCACACTCGGGGGCCACAGTTACTGCTCCGTTGTCCTCACCTTTCACACATGCTCAGTCAAAACTACCTGCTTCTTGTCCTGGGGCATAAACCGATATCAGTCCCATTATTCCGGGTGATGCACCTCATCACCCAATCACCTGTGTCTCACCTGCATGTTTAAACCGTCACCATGAGCTGCCCTCTCCACCTCGTCCTCGAAGATCCATCAGCCTCATCGTTCATCAGCCTCACTAGAGTCATCGGCCACCACCACCAGTATCCAGACCCCAGCGGCGGTTGATATTCCCTGCTGCTGCTCGGTGTAAAGATGGAAAATGGAAAGATATGATCCCCTAAACGGAACGGCCGAAAAAAGAAAAAAGAAGAAAAAAAAGAAGATGAGAAAGAAGAAGATGAAAAAGAAGAGGAAGAAGACGAGGAAGATGCAGGAAATGACGAAAAAGAAGACGAAGTCAAGTTGCCTCCTGAGTTTCCTGTTTTTCCTTTTTCTGTTGAATCACTTTGTAAATAATTGTTTTAAAACTACTATATAAATAAAGTTTATTTTTGATAAATATGCGTTGCTTTTGCTATCATAGTTATTTTGTTTGTAACGATAAAATAAAGTGAACTCGATTGATCTTTGGATCAATCAAAGTTTTTGCAGCTTCTCCACAGTTTCTGTCTGTGGTTCTGGTGGTTTAATCTGCACAGTTGAATGAACGGGTCCGAAACGAAGCGGTACCACTGCAAACTGTCGGCAGTTCTTCCAGCGCAGCTTCAGCGTAGAAGCGTTCCTCAGCTTCGTAGTCACAACAACCGCGTCGCCGCTGCGCCTCCCGAAGGAACATCAATCCCTCCGACTCCCCAGCCGCCATCAATCGACCGCGTTCCCCCATTGGTCGACAAAAGGCGATCTCAATCAATTTTGATTTCACCTTTGCGGGGAGGATTGGGAACTTAAGAGGTTAATTATCCCTCTGCAGCATCGATGGCTGTTTCTCACTAGCTTGTTAATTAGCGTGACTTATTTGACCCCAGGGTTGGAGAGAGAGAGAAACCCCGGAGCGGAAGTGGAGTGGATCGTCATAAAAAAATAAATAAAAATAAAACCTCACGCGTTGCTCTGCATCTTTTATTTTCACCCCGGCCGTGCTTTTAGCCGTGGATATGAATGATTCAATCTTCTTTTTTTCTCTTTTTTTTTTAACCTCCTAGTCACGAATCTGGCTTGATGGAGTTTCTTTTTTTTTTCTTGCACTCTGATGCCAGAGAATTTGCATATCTCATACTATTTAACCGTGACAGGAAGATTGGTTGTTTGCTTGTTTCTGATGTATTTTTCATGATGTGCAGCTGAGGGGAGACGCCTCTTCCAGCTGTCGGCGTGTCATGTGTTATTGATGGAGGCCCGGTTTGGAGCGAGCGGCTGCAGAATCATGTAGATCCGTTTTGGGAGCTTTTCCCGCGGCTGCTGGTGCGTCTTCCTCTCGGCTGCGCAGGTGACGGCGCGAGAGCGGCGAGATAACCCTAATTGAAATCCACTCCTATGCGAGACGGAGGAGAAGGAGCCGTCGAAAGGGTCGTAATTACTGAGGCCGCTAATGGGGGATAATTGGGTCGCGTGGCGGCGTCTCGCGGCGAGGGCGAGAGCGGTTTGGAATAAAAAGGTGGTCGAACTATGAACTCCTGATGCTCGGCGCCGTTATGCAACACAATTAAATTACAAATATAGCAATTCATTAGGAGTAACGAGTCAGGGCTTTTAATTGGGTCTCTTGTCTCCTACCAATGGAGAATACTGCTATTCCAGAAGAAGCCGTGATCACACGAACGAGCCGCCGATGAGCTAATCCTTTTTTGCTGATTTCGTAGCAGCAAATGTTTACTACTATCATTATCATTATTATTACATTTTTTTGACAATAATAATAATTAATATTATTTATTTGTATTGTTCTTTTATTTTCTTTATTTGAAGTATTATTATCATTATTTATTTCTACTATTATCATTATCATTATTGTTATTATTTATTTTTACTACTATCATTATCATTATTATTACATTTTTTTGACAATAATAATAATTAATATTAATATTTTTTTATAATAATATATATTTTTTTTTAGATAATAATTAATATTATTATTGTTTTTATTATTACTCAATTAAAATTATTATTTTTTTATTTATTGTTTTATTTAACTTTTTTTTAAATATTTTTTGTATTATTGTTATTATTATTATTATTGTTATTGATAACTCCGACTTTTCATGAATATGATTAAAGAAAACACGGCGTTCTTCTAATTGGCAGTGCACATAGAGAACATAAAACCGTTAAATAAAACATTCAACACATAAAATTTTCTTTTGGAAAAGAACCTGAACCATCCGGCACAAGCGGAGCCACAAATTAGCGCCGCCTTTACTTCCTCCACAGTCTTCCTCCGTATTTCATCCACATTTATGTCTTCTTCCTTATTGCTCGGCTCTTAATGGACTCCACTTTGCAGGAAGGGCCTCATAAATAAACCGCAGATGTCACTTCGCCGAGAGACGCCGAACCGCCTCTTCTGATTGGACCAGACAGGAGACGCGACCACGACGGTCACAATCCGAGAGGTGAAAGTGTCTCGGTCTGTTCGGGGGAAACGCTTGTACATCGTTTCAATCTCTTTTACGGGGCTGACAGGAAAATCCATACGTCTTGGATTTGTTATGCGTGCGGCGCTCAGTTTGTGCGGAAACATCGATTTGTTGTTTGACATTTTTTCTCTCTTGGCTTCAAGGACAAATTTTCTCTGTAGTTTTAAATGCTTATCATCATTATAATTATTGTTAATTTAATCCTTGAAAACAGCTGAATCGTTAATGAGCTCATGAAACAATATAGCAAAGCTGAATAAATCACATCTATCCTAATTGTTTGATTTTTTAACAGGCGCTTTGTGCGTTTTTCAAAGGAAACATCAAAGCCGGTCGATTCCGACCGAAGAAGCCGCTGAGTGGAGTGAGAAGCCGATTTCATCTCAGCGTGGATGAGAGGCCTGGCCTCCTCCCTTCAAAACAAGCAGAACCAGAACTTGGACTCAACTCTTCCCAGAGCGCAGGCAGCAGACTGATACTGAATCTGTGAGTGATGATGTTCCATCTTCCTCCTCGGTTCAACAGCCTTCAGTCAAAAAGCTCCTAGAGGGAATCAGTGGTGGCAGAAGAAAAGGGGAAAGGAGAAAAGGAGAAAAGGAGAAAAGGAGAAGATTGATTTCTGCTTCCATTTTTTTTTTTAATTTGGACTTAATTTACTTGATGGTTTTAATTTTCTCTCCTTCCTTTGTTTTTTTTTATTTAGTTTGTGTGATTGGTTTAAAATATTTTTATGAACCAAAACAGTATTTTCTGTTTGCCCTGTAAAAGACGACGATTCCGTTTGTTTCGTAAACTGTTCTACAGTGTTCGGTTTTGTTTTATACGCTTTAATCGTACCGTCGCGATGTGACGTCATGATTTCTTCGTAACCACTGCGAGATTTATTTAATTGGTTTTCGGCAAGAAAACATAAATGGAAAAAAAAAACTGAATAAATCGATACTGATGATAACTATGCCTACTGTCATCCCCGACAGTAGGTGACTATCCCTGAAAGGTCCTCAATCTCCTGCGTTGTGCAAGCAATCTCCCGGATTGAACTCCTCAAATTAAAGGTGAAGTTAAGTGTTTAGTATTTTTACTGCCTAGCGGATATGAAATATTCCAGTAAAACACAATGTATACAAGATATATATCCCAGAGTTGATTCATACGCAACAAATTTGGACTATATCGAATCAGCGTTTGAGAAATTATGGCCCAAAATCTTTTAGAGAAAAAGCTCCCCCTAATGTCAGAAATATACAACCCACCATTCCCAAAATCAATCCAGTTCTTCCTCACACTAGAGTCTATGACGCTATAAAATTTGAAAAAGAGATTTACCATCTTACCTGGAACAAATATGGAATTCTTTTAATGTCTTCCTGTTACTTATTGTATTTCACAGGTACTTTGTCAGCTGACCTGAATACTGCGTGCTGATTGGCTCAGTGGATTCATCTATTTTTTTTGTTACATAACAACACGCTGTAAAACAGAATCTTCCAATGGACTGTAACAGTTCTTGTTACCGTTCGGATGTAGGGTTCTGATATGGGTTATCAACTAGTCAAGGCAGTCAATTAAAATGTTCTAATGATGAAGTTTATCGTTTTTTCGGAAAATAAACCCACCAATGAATATCTGGACCGCCCAGTAAAGGAATCGGAGGTTTTGTACGGAAAAACTGTGTTTTCTTTGTAAAAAAAAGCCCCAATTATCATAATATTACAGACTTTTCAGGGATTTTGATAATGTCTACTTTGGGTGCCGTGGTCCACAGTGGGAAGTTTGTGCTCTCTGATCTTAAAGCATAAAGCTCAAAGCATAAAGCTCAAAGCGATAGTCATCAGAGTAAAAACTTCACGTGGATGGTGAACTTCCATCAGCTGTCTTAGAAGCTCTTCGTGAGTTCGGAGGCTGGTGAGTGATATAATGCTGTGTGCCGATGATGGAGCTCCCAGACTCCTTCTGCACACCTCCTCCAGCCCTGTTGCCTTTTTTTTTTTTGATCTTACAAAGCCGAGCGGAGTCAGAGTCATGGGTCCAGCCGTGGAAAAGCCTTAATGGGCTTCTTCAGAGCTCTCCAGGATAATGACCTCTTCGCCTAGAACCCACCATTCAAGTCATCTCCGGTTAATTGGACAGAAACCTCAATCATGTTGACAATGTCTCCCGTGTGACCCCGCTCTCTTCTTTATCCATTAGCAGATGCTCCGTTCCACACTCATCGAGCGCCTCCGAGTAAAAAGTGGCCTGCCTTTTGAGGTCGAGCTAAAGTGTTTACAATTCACGCAACCGCTAAAAGGAAATGAGCGTTTTCACAAACACTACTGTAAGGTAAGAAATGCAACCTTCAAACGCTCACGCGGCTTTTTAAAGAAACCCACTAGTTTACTGATAGCATTAAAACAACGGTTCCCATCCTTGGAGCAGTTTCAGGGCAATTGCTTGTACAACGCAGGGGATTGAGGGCTTCCTAGGGATATACCCTGGCTTTCTGGGACGACTGCGTACGTCTACTTATAACTCAAAAACGATCTGATGGATAATTTTCAAATTTTATATCCAAGTAGACCTTATAGGGAGGAAGAGCTGGAGTGATTTTGGGAAAGGTCGGTTGTGTATTTCCGACACTAGGGGGAGCTTTATCTTCAAACAATTTTGCGCCATAATTTCTCAAACATAGATCCAATTTATCCAAATGTGTTGCATAAGAATCAACTCCAGAATATCTATCTTTTAAATGTCACACTTTACTCCAGTAGCTCACATTTTACCCACTAGGGGGTGCTTTGTAACAACAGGAAACAGGGGAAGTCAGGGAAATTGCTTGTACAACACAGCCGATTTAAGTCTATGTACTCTGAGTATCAGGGACGACAGCATACAGTGCAAAAACTGAAAATCTTAGTATTAGTATTAGTATTATAGTATAACTTATTTGCACTTGATTTAAGACACAATCACTGAACGAGCGACTTTTCACAGAGATATAGGAACGTGTTTTTAGGCAGATGAACATCTTGTCAGGTCAAAGAATCTTGAAAGTGTCTCAAATTTAGTATTTCCGGCTAACTAAAGAGAAATTTCATCTTAAAATGATTAAATATTGCTCTCTAATCTTATTTCCAAAGCTGTCATCTTAAATCTAGTAGAGTGTCACTGCTAAATAGATAGAAACGTAATAATCCTCCATAGGGGAAATTTATGAGTTGATAAAGAAGACAGGATAAAAACAAAAAACAGTAAAAAAACGTGTAGATATGCAAATATTATAATAGAAAGGGAACACAAAAGGGAAGAAATATACTTACTATTAGATTAACCAGCTCATTTCAAGATCTCCTTCATCTATAGAATATTCCATATTTTCCGTTTTTCCGTTTTTTTTACTTATTAGAAGCAAAAAAAAAACTTGTATTCATTATTTCTTTACTTATTTTGGACGGGGAATTTTTTCCAGTGTATGCCTGGTTTCCATCCCAGAACAGTCAAGGACATTATGGAATCATCCTCTGCCGAAGATCCCTCGTCTTAATGCAATAACTCGGAACTATTTCATGAATCATTTCCAAATTCTATAACCACATAGGAATTAGTGCGAGGAAGAACTGGATTGATTTTGGGAAAAGTGGGTTGTATGTATGTAAGTGGGTGATGATGATGTCAGGGTCGTAACGGAGGCGAAGCAGATTGAAGGGGAGGGGAGGCCTTGGCTCTGATGGATGCGACAACTTGGGACCGTCGAGAAACCGGCTGAGCGGAGAAAGAGATGGACGTAGACAACGAGAGAGAGAGAGCGCGGCATCATGGGAAGGAAAATCAGTGTGTGAGTGTGACAGTGCGAAAAGTCGGGGTTCGGCGCTGGAGAGCGGCGGGTGAGGGCGGTCGCTTTGGAAAGGACGAGTGAATTGAAGTCGAGCGCTAAAAGCGGCGAAGGCTTCAGGAAAGGGAGAACAGGATGACTTGTAGAGCGGCGGTTTGTGAGGGGAGGAAGGTGCAGAAGTTTGGCATCAGAGGAAAGAATAATTTATCCCCAGATGAAGACAGAAGGCGTCCTCCCCTTCCACTCCTCCCCTTCCACTCCTCCCCGCTGCTCCTCCCGGCTCATTCCGAGTGCTTACTTACCGGGTTACTTACCTGTGGATGGGCCGCCACCGCCGCCGCCGCCGCCGCTCTCCGGTCGAGGGATAAGTAAACAAGGCTGTTGCTCACAGATGGGACCGTCTGAGATGGATGGCCTTGTCTCGGAAACCAGCATACGCTCCCTCGCGCCAGAAAACCCACGCACACGCACACGCACACGCACGAACATCAGAACGGCAGAGTGAAAGCAGGAAACAAACACTCACAGGAGGAAAGACTCATCGGAGAAATCAAAAAACTGTTGTGTCTTTTGTGTTTTGGTGGGAGGAGACGAGGCGTTTAAAGAGGTGAAGCAGGGAGAGAAGCTGCTGTGATTACCTGTGTGTGTGTGTGTGTGTGTGTATGTGTAGGTGCGTGTGTTTGTATGAGTGTATGTGTGTGCATGTGTGTGTGTGGGTGCGTGTGTTTGTATGAGTGTATGTGTGTGCATGTGTGTGTGTGGGTGCGTGTGTTTGTATGTGTGTTAGTTTCTCTGTATGTGTGTGTGCATGTGGGTGCGTGGGTTTGTATGAGTGTGTGTGTGTGCATGCGTGTGTTTGTATGTGTGTTAGTTTCTGTGTGTGCATGTGGGCGCGTGGGTTTGTATGAGTGTGTGTGTGTGCATGCGTGTGTTTGTATGCGTGTTTGTGTCTCTTTGTGCGTGTGAATGCATGTGTTTATATGCATGGTTGTGTGCATGTGTGTGCTTGTGTTTGTGTGTGTGTGTGTGTGTGTGTGTGTGTGTGTGTGTGTGTGTGTGTGTGTGTGTGTGTGTGTGTGACAAATTAACACTTTAATATTGTTGGAAAAAAAAAATGTTGAAAATGATTTATTTTGGGCATTTATTTAATTCATTATCTGAGAGACTTTAAATTCACCATAAAATGACAAATGATTCGTTCAACAGTTTTTCAACAGTAAAAAACTAAAATAAAATAAAAATTTCGTTTAAAAAAGTTATTTTCAGGACAAAATTTTGTATTTCGTGGAAAGAACCGTTTTAATAAGTTTATCCACACCTGTAGATAAAGAACGTTTCACACAACTATATGACCCTTGTTAGACTTTGTTGGTTTTATCCAGTGACATCATTCTGTTTAGTAAGTCCTCGCTTCCTTAGTGCCACCTTTAACCTGTGGTGTGCCCCAGGGCTCCATCCTAGGGCCCTTCCTCTTTAGCATATACATGCTAGTAGTGGATCACATAATAAACAGGTTCACTAACGGTTATCCTCATTATACAACGGCCGGCGCCGCCGGCATGGTGTTGTCGTCTCGTCAGCGCGAGGAACCTGGTAATCTTCCAGAGACCAGGACGCTTCATATTAATGAGTCGGTACCGAGCTGGATCCTCGGATAGACGCCAAAGGAACCTTGGGAGAAACAAATAAAGCAGTCATCAGCTCGGCGGTAGATTTTCTCATTTGTCAGAGAGGCAGGAACCGTGACGGCGTCGTTCCCGACACAAACAATAAAAAATATGAATGCAGATACGTTCAAGTCTTGCCACGCCGCCGTTTCAGGCTTCACACGGCCTTGATGGGGAAAAAAGCAGGAGAGGGGGGCTCATTATCTCTGATGTATTCCAACGTACCGGAGAGCTGGGTGTCATCGCCGCTGAGGGGTGTAATACTTCAGTTTTGTCATCATCAGTATGTGTGACGGTTCTGGTAAGTACGACTGTAAGAATACAGTCCATTCAAATAAACCTCCAGCAGCGTCTTCTGCACACACACACACACACACACACACACACACACACACACACACACACACACACACACACACACACACACACACACACACACACACACACACACACACACACAC
>VRLP01009093.1:0-14014 GCA_009660295.1 Lophius piscatorius
TTAACTGTGTGAACCTGGACTGTTTTAACTGTGTGAACCTGGACTGTTTTAACTGTGTGAACCTGGACTGTTTTAACTGTGTGAACCTGGACTGTTTTAACTGTGTGAACCTGGACTATGTACAATGTAGCCGTAGAAGTACTTTCTTTGAGAACACTAATCTGAGTGAACATTTCAGAATAAGAGTCGGAGGAAGTTCCTTACCTGTTCAGTGTTCTGGCCCGTTGGGTTCTGGTGACATCCACCAGCTCGCTCTCCTGAGGGAAACAGAGTTGTGGGTGAATATGAGATCTGGGATCATGTGATCTCTGAAGACGGCGCCTGCGTTTGCTGAAACAGGAGGGAATCGATGAGCGGCCCGAGGGCAGCACTCGGGTTACGGGTCAGAACCAGGTGACATATTTGTTAGGGATTAGCCCGGTTCATGTTACCGGTATCGACCTCCGGAGGAGTTCAGGAGCGAAGTCCCGCCTTCACATGAAGCTGTTGGTGGCTTTGATTGTGTTTAAATGTTTTAACAGCTTTTGGTCCAGCTGCTCTTCTAATCTTCCTGTTTCCCACCGCCGTGAAAACTTTAATTTGTTTCTATTATTAGAGACGTGGTTTCATTTTAGACGTGGAGAAATAAAAGTGAGAAAAACACCCCTGAGAAACACAACGGAGTTCTGAAGAACCAACGGAGCGGGAGTCATGATTGATGACCAAAACATATTCAACATATAATAAAGACAAATAAAGAGTTTCAAAGTTTCTACATGCAAACAAACAAAAAGAAAGCTTTTTCACAGCTTAGCCATTAAGGGGTAGCAATGTCACTGCTAGCACACTAGCATAATGTGGTAGCATTGTCATGCTAGCATATTATCTTTACATGGTAGCAATATCACTGCTAGCATACTAGCATAATTTGGTAGCAATGTCACGGCTAGCATATTAGCTTTACGTGGTAGCAATATCACTGCTAGCACAAAAGCATTATGTGGTAACATTGTCATGCTAGCAAATTAGCATTATGTGGTAGTAATGTCACTGCTAGCACACTAGCATTATATGTTAGCAATATCACTGCTAGCATATTAGCTTTATGTGGTAGCAATGTCATGCTAGCAAATTAGCATTTTGTGGTAGTAATGTCACTGCTAACACACTAGCATTATATTTTAGCAATATCACTGCCAGCACACTAGCATTATGTGGTAGCAATGTCATTGCTAGCAAATTAGCTGTACGTGGTAGCAATATCACTGCTAGCACAAAAGCATTATGTGGTAGCATTGTCATGCTAGCAAATTAGCATTATGTGGTAGTAATGTCACTGCTAGCACAATAGCATTATATGTTAGCAATATCCATGTTAGCAAATTAGCATTATATGGTAGCAATGTCGTTGATATCACATTAGCTTTATGTAGTAACAATGTCACTGCTAACATATTAGTATTATTTGGTAGTAATATCACTAGCACACTAGCATTATGTGGTAGCAATATCATTGCTAGCACATTAGCGTTATATGGTAGCGATGTCACTGCTAGCTTATTAGCTTTATGTGGTAGTAATATCACTGCTATCAAACTACCATTATGTGGTAGCAATGTCACAGCTAGCATATTAATTTCATGTGGTAGCAATGTCATTGCTAGCAAATTAGCATTATATGGTAGCAATGTCGTTGATATCACATTAGCTTTATGTAGTAACAATGTCACTGCTAACATATTAGTATTATTTGGTAGTAATATCACTAGCACACTAGCATTATGTGGTAGCAATATCATTGCTAGCACATTAGCGTTATATGGTAGCGATGTCACTGCTAGCTTATTAGCTTTATGTGGTAGTAATATCACTGCTATCAAACTACCATTATGTGGTAGCAATGTCACAGCTAGCATATTAATTTCATGTGGTAGCAATGTCATTGCTAGCAAATTAGCATTATCTGGTAGCAATGTCACTACTAGCATATTAGCATACTGATATTAGCATTGTGCTCATTCACTGATGCAGAAGCTCCATGCTAGTAACAGCACAGCGTAGAGCAGGACACTTTTCTTAAAGAGGTAGATTATTCTTTAAAAAAACATTCAATTCCATTTATCAAATATAAAAACTATTTCTATTATAGATTAAATATGAACAGCACAGAAACCTGTGCTGTTCATATTTAATCTAAAGCTCTTTTCTGTGAACGTTCTTTAACTGTCCAGAGGCAGAGTCCAGCAGGTCAAACACAACGATGGGTCCAAACCATCTCCTCAAAGTCTCCTCTGCAGGTTCTGATTCATATCCACCTGAAACTTTATGACCTTTCTGGATCAAACCCAAACAAACGGCACCGATAATGGAACCTTCTCCGACTCTGGTTGTCAGGATGAAGTGATGTGATCATAATCGTCTCCCAGACCAGAGAATACATTTGGATGGTTGGATGATGTCATCACTGGGCGTAAACAAATCCATGGGTCCTCTTCCATTTTATGTCCACATAGACCTCAGTGTGAGGAAGTACTGGAGTGATTATAGGGGGGAGCTTTAGCTCCAAAAGTATTCAGGACATAGTTTCTCAACCGCTGGTCCAATTGAGTCCAGATTTGGTGCTGATGAATCGACTGGAGGAGATTTATCTAGTATGTACGATATTTAACTCTTACAGTTCATATTTTACTAACTAGGCTGGGACGCCAGCTTAGGTCTCTCTAAGTTCTACATGAAGGTAGAAATTCTGGACGGTTCTGACCTTAAAAGGAAGAGAAACAGGAAACAAAGTTGTTTCCAAAGACGCCAGTCAGATTATCTTTAATCAATGATCCAGTATAAAACTGTAAGAACCCGTTTATCTAAACCGGATCCTCCTACAACCCTATTCAAGATTACAAGTTGTGACCTTCAAACAACCTATGACCTTGATCCCCACACTGTGACCTTTACCCCCACACTATGACCTTAACCCCCAGACTTTGACCTTGAGCCCACACTCTGATGCAGTTACTAACAGTCCAGTAGAATAAAGTGATTAAAGTGATTATGATAATAATTGAACGTGTTGATTGACAGACATCTGCTGGATCCATCGGTGACAGAGAAGATCCCGGGACTGTCTGAAGGACAGGAAGACTTTAAGTAGAACCGTCGTCGGGAAACGGATTGAAAATAAGGACATTTTCATGGTGATAATAGGAGAGGCCCAGTTTCTCCGTCATAATGATGATATTAATTCTCACCAGCTCGCCGGGCGCCGCAATAAACAAGACGCTTCATCAGAGAAGATCAAAGAAACACAGTTTAAGAGGAGCAGAAGAAGAAAGAAAACTACTGAACATGTTTGTAGGTCCGACTCACAGGCTGAAACACACACCAGAGACGGAGAGTGTGTGTGTGTGTGTGTGTGTGTGTGAGTGTGTGTGTGTGTGTGTGTGGGTCTGTGTGTGTGCGTGTGTGTGTGTGAGTGTGTGTGAGAGTGTTTGTGTGTGTGACTGAGTGTGTGTGTGTATGTGTGTGTGTATGTGAGTGTGTGGGTGTGGGTGTGTGAGAGTGTAATTGAGTTAGTGTGTTTGTGTGTGTGACTAAGAGTGAGTGTGTGAGATTGTGTGTCTATGAGTTTGTCTGTTTGTGTTTGAGAGTGTGAGTCAGAGTGTGTGTGTTTGTCTGTGTGTATGTGTATATATGTGTGTGTGTTTGTGTGTGTGTGTTTGTGTATATGTGTGTGTGTGTGTGTGTGTATATATGTGTGTGTGTATATGTGTGTGTGTGTGTGTGTGTGTGTGTGTGTGTGTTTGTGTATACATGTGTGTTTGTGTATATGTGTGTGTGTGTGTGTGTGTGTGTGTGTGTGTAATGAAGTTAGTTGGCAGCTCTTCTGACGGTACTGAGTTCTTCGGTTCTCACCAGCAGAATGGACCCGTCTCCACTCTATCTCAAAGAACCATATGCTTCTGGATCCAGCAGCCACTCCTGTGTGTGCGATCGTTTGTGCGCATGAGTGTGTGTCCTTGTGTGGCGGCGTCTCACACCCAACATCTAAACATCCAGATGGTGGAGCATCGCTCCAAACAACGTTTCCTCCCATCACCAGGAAGTAGTTTGAAAAGCGTAAGACAATAAACATTCATCATCCGGGCTTCACGCCGCCAGAACGACCACGAAGACGATGATGATGATGATGATGCAGTTATTCTATAGGGAGGAGGAGAAAAATGGTTGTTGTTTTAAATCCTGAACAGACTGAAAATGACGTGGAGCCAAAACCCGTTTACACGGATTACTCAACAGCGCCGCAGAACATTCTTCACTAAGATGGCTGGTTCTGTTTACACTGAACAGGAAGCAGCGCAACAGCGCCGCCACTCACCCTCACGGTGAGTGGCGGCTGATCTCGTCATCGTGCTCAGAGGATGAGGAGCTGCCGGACGTCACGCCGTCCCCGTCTCGCCTGTCCACCTCGTTTCTAAACAGTTTCCACTCACCTCTGGTACTACCTCCAAACGCAGTGTCAGAACAAATTAGACCCCCATTGAAGATTAACCTCCATCAGGAGCCGGGCCTCTGGAGGAGCCGGGCCTCTGGAGGAGCTGAAGGGTTAAACCTGTGTGCCGTTGGCTGATCCGGTTACGGCAGCGTGACACTTTTCGCATCGTTCCAGTTACGATCAATAACTTCCCATTTATTGGAAGTACAAAAAGTAAAAGCTTCAGTTTTGTGCTTTTTACCCGCCTCACTCTCCACCGACCTCACTCTCCTCAGACTCACCCTCCTCAGACTCACTCTCCTCAGACTCACTCTCCACCGACCTCACTCTCCACCGACCTCACTCTCCTCAGACTCACTCTCCTCAGACTCACTCTCCACCGACCTCACTCTCCACCGACTCACTCTCCTCAGACCCACTCTCCTCAGACTCACTCTCCTCAGACCCACCCTCCTCAGACCCACCCTCCTCAGACTCACTCTCCTCAGACTCACTCTCCACCGACCTCACTCTCCTCAGACCCACTCTCCTCAGACTCACTCTCCTCAGACCCACCCTCCTCAGACTCACTCTCCTCAGACTCACTCTCCACCGACCTCACTCTCCTCAGACCCACTCTCCTCAGACTCACTCTCCTCAGACTCACTCTCCTCAGACCCACCCTCCTCAGACTCACCCTCCTCAGACTCACTCTCCTCAGACTCACCCTCCTCAGACTCACTCTCCTCAGACTCACTCTCCTCAGACTCACTCCGGCGCTCTCGCTGTAATTCAACAACTGGCTCTGTTCAGTAAAAGACATGAAATGCCAGGAGGACTAGAATATTTCCCTGAGGTGAAATAAACGTAGTTTTGACATGATTTATATCAGAACCCAAAGTATAAATCCTGAGTTTCTGCATTTATTTAACAAACACTCAGCATCAGAAGGAAGAAGACGGAGGAGGGAGAAACTCAGCAGGTCCAGACTGAAGGCTGAGACGTCTGACCGCCATGACAGGAGGAACGAAACAAACACACACATATACACACATACACACACACACATATACACATATACATATACACACATATACACACATATACATATATACACACATATAGACACACACATATACATGTATACACATATACACACACATACACACCTACACACACACACACACACATATACATATACACAGACATATACACACACATACATATACACACACACACATATACATATATACACACATATACATATACACACATATACATGTATACACATATACACACACACATACACACCTACACACACACACACACACATACACATATACACACATATACATATACACACACATATACACACAAACACACATACACACACATATACATACACACACATATACACATATACAAACACACATATATACACAGACACACACATATACACACACATATAAATTTATACACATATACACACACACAGACAGACATACTCACACTCACACTCACAGAGACACACACACACAGTCAAACACACACACTCACACACACAGACACACAGACACACACACACACGATGACTCATGGAAAAACAGCAGCCAAGTTCATTTAAAGCTGAAACCCAAACAGAGAGAGGCGGGACAGTCGGTGAGGCCCGTCCGTCAAGAGCTGGAGGTTCTGGACTTAATTGGGCCGCAGAAGTTGGATCAGAAGTCTGTTATTGTTTCAAAGAGAGGCTCTACCTCTAGGAATCCTCCCTCCTCTTCCTCATGGGAAATAGAAGACAGAGGCCAGAAGACAGATGCTGGTTCGGTTCTTGTCCTCCTAAAGTCTGAGCCGGGCCAGAATCACAGTCGTCTCTCTCACAGATGGAACGTGATCCGTCAGAATACATGTATGCCACTCAGTGAGGACATGAAACAGTGAAGACATGAAAGACTGAGGACATGAAACAGTGAGGACGTGAAACTGTGAGGACGTGAAACAGTGAGGACATGAGACAGTGAGGACATGAAACAGTGAGGACATGAGACAGTGAGGACATGAGACAGTGAGGACATGAGACAGTGAGGACATGAGACAGTGAGGACGTGAAAGACTGAGGACATGAAACAGTGAGGACATGAAACAGTGAGGACGTGAAACAGTGAGGACGTGAAACAGTGAGGACGTGAAACAGTGAGGACGTGAAACAGTGAGGACATGAAACAGTGAAGACATGAAAGACTGAGGACATGAAACAGTGAGGACGTGAAACAGTGAGGACGTGAAACAGTGAAGACATGAAAGACTGAGGACATGAAACAGTGAGGACGTGAAACAGTGAAGACATGAAAGACTGAGGACATGAAACAGTGAGGACGTGAAACAGTGAGGACGTGAAACAGTGAGGACATGAGACAGTGAGGACATGAAACAGTGAGGACATGAGACAGTGAGGACATGAGACAGTGAGGACATGAAACAGTGAGGACATGAGACAGTGAGGACATGAGACAGTGAGGACGTGAGACAGTGAAGACATGAAACAGTATAGACATGAAAGACTGAGGACGTGAAACAGTGAGGACATGAAAGACTGAGAACATGAAACAGTGAGGACGTTAAACAGTGAGGACGTGAAACAGTGAGGACGTGAAATAGTGAAGACATGAAAGACTGAGGACGTGAAACAGTGAGGACATGAAACAGTGAGGACGTGAAACAGTGAGGACATGAGACAGTGAGGACATGAAACAGTGAGGACGAGAAACAGTGAGGACATGAGACAGTGAGGACATGAAACAGTGAGGACATGAAACAGTGAGGACGTGAAACAGTGAGGACATGAGACAGTGAGGATACCTCCATAAATGTTTCTTTAAACACCAGATTATAAAAGGTGTAAAAGACTGAGAGGAAGTTCATTCCTGGATTTAAAGTAATTAGAACAGGAAGAGGAATTAAACTATACATTAACAGACAAACTCACTTATACACACACACACACACACACACACACACACACACACACACACACACAAACACACTCACAGTTAATCAGTCTGAGGCCAAGGGCATGCTGGGTAAATCTCCTCTAGACTGTCTTCCTGTAACTCTGCTGCTGCGTCTCCGGGTTCAGGGGATAACAGCTGATTAATGGCGCCGATATTTTGCCTTTAATTGAAAGTCCCTTTGGTTGATTGTGGGGTCGGTACCAGAGCAGCAGCACACGGGTCAGAACTCTACGGTTTAAATTACACAAATGAGTATTTAGTAGAAGATCATTTCCACGGGGCCCAGAGTTTATTTTCCTCAAGAAGACTCTTAACTCTTTAAACGGTTCTAGGCGGGTTCTTCTCATCACACCTGGACCCGCTTTCTTTATATCGTAATAATGGATCCGTCTCTGTTTTCATTTTAATCGGTTCCTGTAGGTTTTTTGTGGCCACAGGTCTCTGGAGAACCAGAACCAGATCTCAGTGACACTTCCTCCTTGGACAAACAACGTTCTTGCTTCGATACCAGCGCGGTTTGGGTTCCATTCTGGAACCAGATTTCCTGGATGAGAGTCCGTTCTTCTGGACTGGTTCTGAATCGGCCGTTAGACATTTAGAGACTCTGTTATGATCTTCTACAGCAGTCAGTCACACCCTTAAAACCACCTGCATAATATTGTGGAGCTCTGTGATGTCATTGTGATGTCACTGTGATGTCAGTGTGATGTCACTGTGATGTCACTGTGATGTCACTGTGATGTCACTGAGTGTTCTGAAACCTTTCTATTAGAACCAGCATGAAATTATCCAGCAGTTCTTCTTCAGTGGGATCAAATAACGTGGCAGAACCTTCATCCATGGAGCCTTTGGTGCCTGTGACCCTGTTTGAAGTTCTAACCACTGCAGACCAGGACCTGCAGGTCTGCAGATGATCCAACCCAGTCCTCTACTATACCCCACCCACCGACAGGTAACCATGGTAACCAGATCATCAATGTCTTTCTGACTTCACCTGTCAGTGGTTATAATGTTGTGGCTGGTCGGTGCTTTTTTGGTGCACCGACCAGCCAAATGCCCACGTCATCTCAGAACCGGCTCTGGAGCGAGTTCTGCCGCCGGCGGTCCGTTTGGTGTCATTTAAGAAACACTGGTTGTAAAACAAAGGTAGCTGGAGAATAAGGAGCAGAGAGACAAAGACCACCAGGACCACCAGAACCGCCAGGACCACCAGGACGGACCTCCTGCATGAACTCCTAGTCCATGAATTGGTGTTGGAGGAAGAACGGATCCGTGTGGATGGAGGTGAAGAGGAGGGGATGAGAAGAAGTAATTTAAAAGTTATCTTTCTATCTGCTGCTCTTCTTTACCTGCTGCTCCACCTCCTCCACCTCCTCCACCCAATTCTTCACCTCCTCCTCCACCCATTTCTCCACCTCCTCCTCCCTTTTCTCTCCCTGAGAAAACACGTGGAACGACATCAACTGAACTCAACACATCCATAACTGAACGATAGCGAAGACAACAGAACCGGCCGACCCAAACCCGCCGCTGAGTCATCATTCAGAACTTCCTCTGACGGATCAGAGTCTAAAGGGAAACGATGGATTCCAATCAGTTTTTATCCATTCCACTAAAAAATAACTAATATATATATACATATATATATATAACATATATATATACATATAACATATATATACGTATATATATGTATATATATGTATATATATATGTATATATGTATATATATGTATATATATATAAATAAACATATAGGGACAAACTCCGCCGAGTCCTGCAGCCTCCATGACTCCCTACATTCTAATGTGTAATCTTTTAACTCCTTATTACATCATTTACACAACACTCAGAACTTCACTCCAGTATTATTGTTTTGAATCATTACGTGTTTTCTGACGACTCTTCATCCTGAGTCCGTTTCAGAGTCTGTTCTTTCAATCAATGCTCGTACTTTTACCCGAGTCTTTACTTTACTGCTGTGACTCTTGATGTGATAAAAACTCAGAACTTCTAAAGCTAGAGGCCGTCCATCTTTTATCAAAAACATTTGTGAGAGAAGAAGAAACGATGTGATTCTATACAAGCATCTGTGTGAAGGTGAAAAAGGTGCTGAACGTGTTTCTTGGTTTCAGAGATGATCAGACTTACAGAAGAAGAAGAGGCCGAGACTTGAAGGCCACTTATGGAAGAGTTCATCGCCTCCTTTCTGCTACCACTCTTTCATGACCAATCGCTGTTTGCTCACATTTTCTCACACAATTGTTCAAGTTTTCTCAAGATATGAAACAGTAAACAATCAAAAAAGTATTTATTTAAGAGTTTTTAGACCTTTGAGAGTATGGTGTAAATGACAGGGCTGGAAATGTGCCTGAAAGCTTGACTCCATGAAACCGGCGCTCAGAAGGAGGCGGGTCTAAACTTTCAGCAGGAGTTGAACCTGCTTGTTTTCTGAGGTTCCACTAAAGGACAGGCTGAATAATTCAGTAGCTCCAACAATGAGGTCATGGTTGTACCTGTTTGTTTCTCTGTCAACAAGTTCACTGGAAAACTGATGGACGGATTTCTTTTCAATCTTACAGATGTCGTCAAACGTTACGTCATAAAAACCTTTTTGCTGGATACTGGACTTCTGGTGTTTTCTGACCCACTGTCACTGCAAAGATGGATTGGAGTCACATGACCAGAGTGTTTGTTTTTTACAGGCGGGGAAGTCACGTGACCAGACTGTCTGTTGTCTACAGGCGGAGTCACGTGACCAGAGTGTCTGTTGTCTACAGGCGGGGAAGTCACGTGACCAGAGTGTCTGTTGTCTACAGGCGGTGGAGTCACGTGACCAGAGTGTCTGTCGTCTACAGGCGGGGAAGTCACGTGACCAGAGTGTCTGTTGTCTACAGGCGGGGAAGTCACGTGACCAGAGTCTCTGTCGTCTACAGGCGGTGGAGTCACGTGACCAGAGTGTCTGTCGTCTACAGGCGGGGAAGTCACGTGACCAGAGTCTCTGTTGTCTACAGGCGGGGAAGTCACATGACCAGAGTGTCTGTTGTCTACAGGCGGAGTCACGTGACCAGAATCTCTGTCGGCTACAGGCAGTGGAGTCACGTGACCAGAGTGTCTGTTCTCTACAGGCGGGGAAGTCACGTGACCAGAGTCTCTGTCGTCTACAGGCGGGGAAGTCACGTGACCAGAGTGTCTGTTCTCTACAGGCGGTGGAGTCACGTGACTAAAAAGCCACACATGAACTGGTAGAACATACGAGTTCTTCATCACTAACATTTATTGGAACATGTGACAGCAGAGGAGGAGGAGCTGAAGTAACCGGCGCCCTCTGCTGTCAAAATGAATAAGGAATCTTTACAGCGAGGATGACCTCCGGGTGACGCACAGACAGACAGATGGATTGTTTGAAGGCTCTTTTTGACAAAATCAATAAAATCAACTGGACCCAAGTAGAGAGAAGGTTCTGACTAGACGGTAAAGTAAAGGAACTTCTGTGGCGTTCCAGGGTTCTGGAAAGATTATATATGGCACACAATGAACATCAAATATATAATTGTCTAACATGATGGATGTTACACTTGATAGAAACTCTGTTCATCATCAAAGCCACCGGTTCTATGGGCCAAAGTTTGACCCAGTTAGTTTGATTCATGAATCAATCAAGTCTTTATTCTATCCAAGTTTCCAGGAGTTTCTGGTAAAACCATCATCATCCTTCTTTAATCCTAAAGTAACGTTAAGAGAGCCGAAACTTCTCCTTCACTCCTCAGAAGTTCATGTAACATGAAGGTGGTCCACATCGAAACACTCACACACACACACACACATCAGATACACACACACACACACACATCGAAACACACACACACACACACACACACACACACATCAGATACACACACACACACGCACATCAGATACACACACACACACACACACATCGAAACACTCACACACACACACACACACATCGAAACACTCACACACACACGCACACACACATCAGATACACACACACACACACACACATCAGATACACACACACACACACACACATCGAAACACACACACACACACACACACATCAGATACACACACACACACGCACATCAGATACACACACACACACACACAAACATCAGATACACACACACACACACATCAGATACACACACACACACACACACGCACACACACATCAGATACACACACACACACACACACAAAATACACACACACACACACACACACGCACACCACATACACACACACACACACACACACACATCAGATACACACACACACACACATCAGATACACACACACACACACACACGCACACACACATCAGATACACACACACACACACACATCAGATACACACACACACACACATCAGATACACACACACACACACACACACGCACACTTCAGATACACACACACACACACATCAGATTCACACACACACACACACACACAGACATCAGATACAAACTGCTGTCAAACAGAATCCCACTGAGGTTTGGTCAGACGTCCTTCAGGGTAACAGACGCTCCTCCATCCGCGTCACGTCTCACGTCTCCATCCTGGAAGGATTCTGATCTCCAGGTTCCCTGAGCTACAGACGCAGCAGAACCCGGTTCAGCTACAGGAACTTTGACATTATTCTAATGGACAGAAGTCAGAGTCAGTGCCTCCGGGAATGTTAAGGTTTCTCCAAGGATGTGTTCTACTCCTCTGGCCCAGAATGCAGTTGGGCGCAGACTTGTTACGTAGACTTCGAATCGCTGTGATGATCAGAGGACTGTGGTCCATCAAACTGTTCTGCTTCTACTCTTCATCTCTGGGGCTCGGTTCAGCAGTGGAAGACTAGAATCTCTGATCCTCATTGTGTCAGGATGATGACGATGATGATGATGATGATGATGGAACGCTGGCTGTCACCCTTTAAAAAGCAGAAATCAGAAGAGTGGGTCAGTCACTCATTCCGTTAGCTTCCCTCATGGGTGTCAGAATCCGCCTACAGGTGAAGAAGATGGTGGAGCACATACATTCCATAACGAGACCCCCGGTATCGTCTTCATGTGAAGATAACTCAACACAACACAACACTTCCTGTATAACGCACCTTCACAGTAAAAGCATTCTAATAAACATTAAACACCAGAACAAAATCGTCTGTGTGAGACGAGGTGAGACGAAGTGTCTCACACCTTCAGCGATCAGTCAGCGATCAGTCAGCGATCAGTCAGCGATCAGTCAGCGATCAGTCAACTATCAGTCAACTATCAGTCAACTATCAGTCAGCGATCAGTCAGCGATCAGTCAGCGATCAGTCGACGATCAGTCAGCGATCAGTCAACTATCAGTCAACTATCAGTCAGCGATCAGTCAGCGATCAGTCAGCGATCAGTCAGCGATCAGTCGACGATCAGTCAACTGTCTGAACGGCAATCTGTTGGCGATCCAATCATCTGCAGTCACTGCCTCACACTCAGGGGATTTTTATTTTGTGTTTCCATCATTCAAAGGTTAATATCTCTTTCTATTTCAATTATTCTATGACAAAATGAAATATCTATATATATATGAATGGTGATTGTGAAAGATGATGACATGAAAAGTGATCTTGATTCTGAAGAGGTCGTTGTTTAATAAACTAATATGCAGCTTTATCTCAAACCTGAGAATTTCACTGCGTTTCTCCTGAGGAGTCAAGCAGTAAGATTTTCATCCAGACCAGGGAGTCATGGCAACCAGACGTGAGGCCTCGGAGTCAGTGAGCAGCAGAAAGACGAGGACAGACGGAGACACGCATCAGTCAGCCAGTTAACAAGCAGGTTTACCACGTCTGAACTTCAGCACGAATCATCCAAACTCAGTATTTGTAGTTGGCTGAATTACTCTGTCAGTAAAACATCAGACGGCGGTGAAGAATCGGAGGATGACGTCACTGATTGATGCGGAGGTTCACGTGGTTTCGCTGGATGCAGGAGAGTCTGGGACTCTCAGAGGTCTCACCATCAAAACTTTGGATTGTGCCGATTTCTTCTACGTGCATCAAAAAAGCAAAGAAACGGCGTTCACTGCCCTCAGTCCCGACGGCAGGAGTGTGATGGCGCCGGAAGAATCCGCCGCACGGACGGGTCCATCATGTTGACGCGGGCCTTAGGTGGATTCTTGTTATTTTGGGTTCTGTTTCCTTCACCTCTTTTCTTCCTCAGGTTTCTATTTCTTATCTACAATAGTTAAGAATGTCAGAGTCCGTCCATCGAATGTAATCTGATTACACACTGAGGGATTCTCTTAAGGTAAAGAGTAGAAGGAGTCAAAGAGTGTGAGAAAACATCTTACCTGTTTAAGAGCAACCATTACCGAACATCTCTAAAGGGCTGGAAGACAAACAGAGTTAAAACAAACGTCTTATTATTTTAAATCCACAACAAAGAAGAGATTTCACACACACACACACACACACACACACACACACACACACACACACACACACACACACACACACACACACACACACACACACACACACACACACACACAC
>VRLP01009094.1:0-14013 GCA_009660295.1 Lophius piscatorius
TAAGCTCAGCACCATGGGTGATCGGGCCTTCTGTTCTGCTGCCCCTCATCTGTGGAATGCCCTCCCTGACCATCTGAGGGCTCCACAGACGACTGACACATTTAAAAATGGACTTAAAACTTTCCTTTTTATCAGAACCTATAACTTTAATTAACATTGCTGCTTTTTGGTCAGGCTTTTATATAGTTATTATTCTATTTTTTATCGATGCTTTTATCTGCTTTTACTTTATAGTACTTTGAGATTTGATCCAAATGTAACGTGCATTATAAATTAAATGTATTATTATTATTATTGTTAAAATGTCTTTCGTCGTGTGTTCCGGCAAGAATCCAAGTAAGTGAAGACAGGCTTGCTACAATGAGCAAACAGAGCGAAAATGAGACAGTGGACGTTTTTAACACTGCTCTATATGCACTGGCTGAACATTGTAGCTATGGAGTGATGCATGACAAGCTCATGAGAGACAGACTTGTTGTTGGACTAATGGATAACAGGCTATCTGAATACACGCAGCTGGATCCAGATTTGACTCTGGAAAATGTCATAAACATGGCGCGGCAAAGCGATTAAGTGTGACGGCAGCAATCTTCTCGAGGTGACAGCAAGACTGAGGTATCTCGGGACAGAGTGTTTAAAGGGCAGCAGCAAGAACGGTAAGATGAAACCCCACCAAACTAATAGTCAGTGGGTTAAGCAACACAACAAGTGGAAAAAAGTCAACTGCCATAAAGTCGGTAGCGCTCCATCAGTTTCAAAGGGGTAGGGTGATTGTGATGCTAATGAGGTGAGATGTCATTCATGTGGGAGAAAAGGACATAACAAGCGCATGTGAATAAATAATAATTCATTTAATTTATAATGCACTTTACATTTGGATCAAATCTCAAAGTGCTAATGTGTATTGTAATGCATCCAGAACTGTGCAAGAAGTCGAAGAGGATGAGGACGCTTTAGTCCTAGTGGTGAGCCCTGGATGCTGGACATTGACGTAAAAGACAGGAGTGTGACTTTTAAAATTGATGGTGCTGCTGATGTGACAGTTTTACCACAGAAGGTGTTTAAAGAGATCTACCGTTGGAGCATTGAACCTATTTTTCAGAAGGCACCCAAGCCACTGCTGGGACCCGGGAAGGGTTAGGGACTGACCACTACGAGTCC
This sequence comes from Lophius piscatorius, assembly GCA_009660295.1. Classification (NCBI taxonomy): domain Eukaryota; kingdom Metazoa; phylum Chordata; class Actinopteri; order Lophiiformes; family Lophiidae; genus Lophius; species Lophius piscatorius. Next base: position 1,162 of record VRLP01009094.1, read on the forward strand.
TGGGCTTCACTGAGAGAAGGTCAGAGACAAGTAATGGAGAAGGAGTACGTCACATGTCGCATGCAAACCGCACTGCTCGGGAAGCCTGCCATCAACATGACAGTATCACCTTAGAGACACTCAAGACCGGTTATCCAAATGTATGCAGCGGCCTCTGTGAGGTGCAGCAGCCATATACCATCAAGCTCAAACCAGGGGCCCAACCATTCTTACTCAAGACACCCAGAAGCATTTCACTGCTGCTGATGGACAAAGTCGAGAAAGAACTGTTCCGCATGGAAAGTCTTGGAGTGATCAGTAGAATCAAGGAGCCATCTGACTGTTGCTCTGGCATGGCGGTGGTGCTGAGAAAAAACATGTTCCACGCGGATACGTGTGGATCTCACTAACCTGAATGAGTCGGTGTGTTGAGAAGTATATCCTTCCCTTGGTGGAGGAAAGGCTAGGACCTGGGCTTGTGAAAGGTCCCGCAACTTTCTCATTGGTTAATATATCCAGTTGGCGACAGTTCGCAGACCTCTCCATAGTCTCCTGGGATCTCATGCATTTAATATTCTCCCTCCAAGGATTCAACGTTTCCGGATGAGTCCGATGCGTTATTCCTACACCATCGCTCACGTTCCAGGCAAGTGTCTATGGAGAGCTGATATGTTTTCACGTGCACCTGTGAAGATGGGGAGAGACACTTGCCAGCAAGCAGTTTACCTGGATGAGCTGAGAGAGGAACTGAAAAAGGACAGTGTGTGCGCTCGTGTGATGTATCTGTGCATAGAAGGATTTTGCACATACAACGGTGAACCTGCCCTCAGGCCGCTGTGCTTATAACTGTGAAAGAGGGATTGAAGGTCACTCAGGAGTGGTGAAGCGTAGGGTCCATTTGTCCATTCTTGGGAGCAAGAACTACCTGCTAGTTGTGGAATATGCGTCCAGATATGTGCAGATAGCACTGCTAACTCCCACAAACGGACAGAGGCAATCCACCACCTCAAATTAATTTTGGCATGTCACAGCATTCCCAAGATTTTGGTGACTAACAATGGACCTCAGTTCAGTAGAATTGCTTTGCAGAGTCTCATAGTTTCCGCCTTGTCACAAGCAGCTCAAAATATGCAAAGTGTAACGGTGAAGCTGGACGTGCAGTTAAGACAGTGACGGGGTCTTCTGAAGAAAGCAGTTGATCCTTAGCATTGTCATATAGAGCCCCCCCACTATAAAACCGGTACAGCCCAGCTCACCTTCTCATAGTGAGGAGATATCGCACTAGAGTTCCAACACTTCCAGCCTTACTGAATCCTGCTCTTCCCAACAGTGCAGCCGTTACTCAGAAGGAGAAGAAGAGAATGACACATGCACAGCGCTACAACCAGCGTCATCCTGCTCAGAGTCTGGACAGGCTGATCCCTCGACAGTCAGTCAATCTATCTTTATTTATATAGCGCCAATTCACAACAACAGTTGTCTGAAGGTGTTTTCCAGAAAGAGCAGGTCTAGAACAAACTCTTTATATAATTATCTACAGAGCCAACAAATTCCTCAATGAGCAGCACTTGGTGACAGTGGCGAGAAAAAACATCCTTTTAATGGGCAGAAACCTCGAGCAGATCCAATCCTCAGGGTGGACGGTGAACTGCCTTAACCGGTCGGTTTTTGAAAAGATAGAGAGAGGCAACGATATCAGTTTATGCTAATCCAATTTCCTCCGCTTCCCCAGGGTCGGGCCGCAGAGACAGCAGGGATCCCAGGTTGATAATAACAATAATAGTAATATAACATTTAGCAATAGCTTATGGGGATATACTATACAATAATAATAACTGTAATCATTATCATGATCATCTTGAAATCAGTGGACATCCAGCAGGTACACAGCAAAAGAACCAGTCAACAACCATGTGACCCTGCCAAGCTTTGAAATAGTTTAACATATTTGGACTGTTAGATGGACGAAAAGTCACTTCTTGTACACACCCTCTTTGTCGTATTCTTCTTCTGGGTGCTTGTTGGTGGTCGGCACCGAGCTCACCAAAGCATTATGGCCACCTTATGAACGGGAGTGTGGATCGTCTGCAGTTTTCCGATTAGGTGAGTCGATGCATGTAAACACCGGGTCAGAAAAGATCGCAAGTCATGTAAACAGATGACCGACATTGCGATTCGGAAAGGTTTAATTCGGAATAGAGAATAGTGTCACATCTAAACCCACCTATTGATTCTAGGAAGGGGAGATGTAGTGTTTTTGAATTGGTTTAGCTACACCGGTGAGACTAAAGAGTTGACTGGTGATGATGTCGCTGTCATCAGGGAGATACAAAAATATCTCATGGCAGGATACAAACATTGTTGCTCATTATCTCCCAATACAAGAGGGACAGATTGGTCTTTATTGTCTTCTGGGGCATTACGTGAGTCGTCAGCTTCACGTAATTCCTTAGCATCATGTGAGTCGTTAGCATCAAGTGATTCCTTGACATCGTGCGCGTCGTTGGCATCATGGGATTTGTTCGCATCATAGAATGTTCTGGTTCTTGTTCTGTCTACCAGTCTGTGATCTGCCTGTGAGCCCAACAGACCACAGCATAGACGATCACAGATGCTACCACAGTGTCGTAGAAGGTCTTCAACAGTGTCATGCACACTCCAAAGGACCTCAGTCTCCTCAACATGTAGTGACGACCTTGGCCCTTCTTGTACAGGACATCTGTATTGTCCCACCAGACTGGTTTATTGTTGAAGAGAACACCCAGGTACCTGTATGAGTTCACCTGTTCAATGTCCCAACCCGGGATGTTCACCGGTGAGTTCTGGGAGGATCTCCTTTTGAAGTCAATAACCAGCTACTTTCTTCAGCTGGTTAAAGTCCTTTATAGTATCCTGGTACTCCAGACCGTTCCCCTCTGATATGTATCCGACGATAGCCGAGTCATCACCACATCAGACACAGGGTTCTTCAGCCTGACGTACTGTGGTCTGTCGGTGAGGTAGTTGGTGGTCCATGCAGCCAGGCGGTGGTCAACACCTGTGTCTTCCAGCTTCCCTCTCAGCAATGGAGGCTGGATGGTGTTGAAAGCACTGGAGAAGTCAAAGAACATGAGCCTCACAGAAGTTCCAGGGTTCTTCAGATGAGCGAGGGATCGGTTCCGCAGGTAAATGAAAATAAAGTTAGGTTGAGTTCATCTGATAGCATAACAGTTATTCTCAAAAAAAGAAGACAAAGTTCATTTAAATATGTGAAATAATGTGACTGATCTTATATTTATTGGTAGATTATTCCAGTCAGAAGGGGCTGTGAACATGAAAGATTTTCTACCGATAAGAATTATTGTTCTGAATGTCTTGAATGATAAACTGCTGAATCTGGAACTAAAACAGTTTTAGACAGTGGGGTTAGCTGAAATGAAATCATTTAAATCTGAACTGGAGCCCATGATTGTGTCTTCTCGAGTTGAGAGGATATAAGAGACTGATACACTGATGAGTTCTGTAGAACCAACCAAGAACAAACCTGCAGAGATTATTGGATGCTGTGTTCAGAGCTAGTAGGTTGGTTTTTGAGGCATTCTGATAGAAAATATTGCTGGTTTCCAAACAGTTGTTAGTTCACGGGAACACCAGAACGTGTTCCTTTCATTTAATGCATCTAGATTCAATCCCATCTAGTCCAGCACCGCCGCTCAAGCTTAGATGGTTGATGGCTGTCAGAACATCCGTGGGAGTCAGTTTTGCAAAAGGAAAAGTAGTGAGGTGAGAAGGTCGAGTCTCAGAACTTTAACTATATGAAGAATCAGCGACTGGTTTGGGGCAGACAGAGGAGGCTGACTGAACACCCTGGCAACAGTTTATGTATTCAAGAAGTTTAGGTCTTCATTTCCTTGGAAACTCTATTTTCTACTGCTTACTAATATGAACAATCCGCCATTTGTCAAAATTGACTTTGGTTGAAAGTCGCTGAGAGGGCTCCTCTCCTCCCCCCTGGGACAGGAGGAGGGTAGAGTCCTCCAACCAGCAGGAGTGAGAGACTCCGTGAAGGGGGTTATCCTCCAGCCGTCCGCCACCCACTGAGTTGAAAATGGATTGATAGAAATAATTCAAACATCTTCTTTGTTGGTTTTTAGAAGTGAAGCGTTTCTTCGTCTTTCTGCCGCTTCAACCTAAAACCATGAAGAGTCTTCCAGAGCCCGAGCTGAGTTCCAGTCTCAGAGTTCAGCTCCCTCCAGGCTGCTGTTCACACGTGGAGGAGGCCACGGCCCCTCTGGAAAAAGATAAAAATGAAGAGTCTGATTCTTATTTTCAGCTGCTGTGAAACCTTGAAGAAGGGTTCATGATGGTTCGTCTAAGAACTCATTTCACAGATCAAGGTCGCTGCCAGTCTTGGACAGTCATAGAATGGATTTGAAAAGGTGAAGCCTTTAAGAGACTCAATTGACTGGAGCTCCACTTCTTCCTGCCGATGAACATTTTGCTGATTTGATCCTAAATTTCATTTCTCATGGTCTTAAAAAGTCTCAAAATGTCTTAAGCTTCAATTTGCTAAAACATACATGAAAACCTTCATCAGGAAACCCTGAAGGAGCTGTTCATGAAGGTCTAAGAAGATCTTCTCTGGGTTCCAGATCCTCCTCAGTGAGCTGGGCTTTGATGAGTGCTTCATCACGCCCCTCCGTCAGTTCTACCTGCAGCCGCTCGCCGCGCTGCTCTACCCGGACTGTGGGGGGCGCCGCCTGGACAGCCACAAGGCCTTTGTTGTAAAGTATGACATGAGTGAAGACCTGGAGCTGAACTACCACTACGACAACGCAGAGATCACCCTCAACGTCTCTCTGGGGAAGGACTTCACAGACGGAAACCTTTACTTTGGAGACATGAGACAGGTGGACAGAACTTAACTTTGTATACATGAAACAGGTGAAAAGACCTTATCTTTGGAGACATGAGACAAGTGGACAGACATTTACTTTGTATACATGAGACAGGTGAACAGACCATCACTTTGTAGACAGGTGGAAAAACCTTTAACTTGGAGACAGGTGGACAGAGGTTAACTTTGGAGACGTGAGACAGATGGACAGACCTTGACTTTGGAGACCTTTACTTTCAGAGAGGTCCGACTGGAATGTTCCGGTTCAGAGTGTTCAACCAGCTGCAGTGACATATTCACTCCCGCCGGCCTCCCTCTGCTCAGGGGCCCGGCGGGAGACATGTACAGAAAGGGGACAAATAAAGTTTTTACACTGCGACTGTATTCTTCATCCCTGCAGGTTCCTCTGGCAGAGACGGAATGCTCCGAGGTGGAACACCGGCGGACTGAAGGCCTCCTCCACCGGGGCCAGCACCGGCACGGGGCCCTGCCCATCTCCTCGGGTCAGCGTTGGAACCTCATCGTCTGGATGAGGGCCTCAGAGGAACGCAACCCCCTCTGCCCCATGTGCAACAGGCGGCCCACGCTGGTGGAGGAGGAGGGCTATGCTGACGGGTTCACCCAACAGAACCACCATCTACTGGACCCTCCCTGTGCTCTGACCTGACCCGCTGCTACAGAAGCATGAGATTATTTTAGATATAATGCTTGAGGTCTGATTGTAGAGTTCATCCTGGTCACGGTAAATATTGATCACTTCTACAGTGAAGAGAAGTAATGGATCGGAACCAGAATGTTAATGAGCCGTCGTCTCTCAAACCCTTGAATGTATAAACGGTACTGATGGGTTGAATTAAAGATGTTTATTTAGAAACGAAAACCAACCTGTCGGTCCGAAAATCTGCTGCTGGTTCTTTCCTCCGGTTTTGGTAAAAGGGAACCGAGGGGAGTCGTCCACTGTAGAAGAACTGAACTTAAGGATAATTTGAGGTCCATTACTCTCCTGAACATAAACTAATAAAAAAAAAAGAGTAACATTCATCAAATATAGAAAAATAAACTTTTGAAAATCAGTCTCGGATTGCCTGATCCGGGTCTGAGTGGAACCATCTACTGTTCAACGAGAACTTTGTCTTAGATACTTTAAGGACATGTATTTGGTCATCTACATGCTTTTATTTAATAGTAGGTTTTTTAATAGTAGGTTACGCCAGTTGAGTATCTGAGTGTTGAGACGGTCAGTCAGGATGAACCGGGTCGGTTCCTGTTCAGTACCTCCCACTGAGACCCTCCAAGTCGTTCTGCAGAGAAGCAGCAGTTGGCAGCAGAGAACAGGAAGTCCAGCAGTCTGCTTTCACAGACCAGAAGAAGACTTCAGTCATATATGACACACAGCTTGTTATCATCAACATGAAGGCTGCTCTGAAATTACCCACAACACACCTGGATGACCCTCAGAGCTTCTGGGAGAATCTTCTCTGGACTTATGAGTGAAAGTTGTTCTGTTTGAAGACGGGGGTCCAGTTCCATCTGGTGGAACCCAAACACAACATTCCACCAGAAGAACATCGGGCCTACGGTCCAACACGGACGTGGAATGTTGAGGAGATGATCTGCTGCTGCAGGACCAGAACCACTCGCCATCATGGAGGGAAAAATGGATTCTACTGAAGGAGAATGTCAGGTCATCAGTCTGTCTGTGAGGTCATCAGTCAGTGATGACTCAGTGATGATCTCCAGCCATCAGGAGGGTTTGGTTCAGATGTTGCTGCTGAAGGAGGAACATCTAGAGATGAAGATCCTTTAAAACAAGTATTTTGAAGCAGAAGAAGAAACAGGGATGAGACGTCAACTGTGAAAAAATGTTTTTCCACACAATTTGGATCAAAGACATTTTAATGAGATCAATTCTGTAAATCCATGTTTCTGTTCTTTTGGTCAGAAGATGGAACTATTGAGCTTTCATTTATTGACATATGTAATATGTAATATGTCAATAACCCTGAAGGCTCCATCCTGCAGGACGGATCCGATCCGTTCAGCGACATCAGAACCTTTTGGCTGTTTCTTTTTGTTCCGGGTGAACGGGTCGGTGTGGAGGGAAACGCATCAGCGGGCTCACAGACAATATCCACATCAGAACACACACAGGTTTAAGAAGGAGCAGGGGGTGGGGCTTCAGAGCCTCACGCTAAATATTCACTCAGACGGGTCCAAATTGCCGACAAGGAGATGAGCTTTGACCCTGCACTGAGTTCCGGTTAGACTACAGATACATTTCCTACAGCTCAGGCATATATTTAAGAAATCATGCCAATAACATCCGTCTCCAGCGGCGCCACTTGGATCAGTTCCATGTCTGTCAGGATGTCCAGGTCAGAACCGGCTCGAACCATCAAGGAAGAGTTCTACAGAGCCTTCATAGCGTGGTCTCGCTGCTCATGTCCTGCGGCCGGCGGCTGTCGAGGTCCGAGTCGTAGTCCGACTCCATCTGGATCTTGACCTGGGGCACTGGGCCGGACCTCCCTCTGCTCAGGGGCCCGGCGGGAGACGACGGGCAGGAGATCTTCAGGTGGACGGTGATGCTGAGGAAGGGCAAGCTCCAGTTACCAGACGCAGCTAGCACAGAGGGACGGGTGGAGGAGGAGGAGGTCAGGAAGGGTGGAGGAGCTCAGCTAGTCTTTTACCGTTATTTCCTTTAACTAAAGACAAAACTTTATCTTCACAAAAAGTAAAAAGATGGATTGTTCCAGAGAAAACCCACAACATTTTTACTGTGTTAGAAACTGTTAATTAATAAATAATTAAGCTGTTTGTTAATATTTATAATTCTATCAGAGTAAACTTTTTACTTTAGAATAAACTGAAATAAAAGTATATTTTTTAGACATAATTAGATTCAACCCTCAGGAGAGACACCTTCATGTTTAGCCCCGCCCTCTGGAGAGACACCTTCTTGTTTAGCCCCGCCCTCTGGAGAGACACCTTCATGTTTAGCCCCGCCCTCTGGAGAGACACCTTCATGTTTAGCCCCGCCCTCAGGAGAGAAACCTTCATGTTTAGCCCCGCCCTCAGGAGAGACACCTTCATGTTTAGCCCCGCCCTCAGTAGAGACGCCTTCAAATTAATTGTTCAAATCCAAACTGTGAATTGCTCTGAGCCTGTGTTTAATCCAGCACCACCTCACCAGTCCTCTGAGGCTGCAGGACCTACTCCATGTCCCGGTGAGAGATCTATGAGACACTCTGGCGTTCGTGAGAGCCAGGCTCTACAGTAGATGTTTACACTCATGTTTTTGTTTGTTTGTTTAGCAGGATGCCCCAGAAACTGCACTCCCTAGAAAAGAAAATTGAAGGGTAGTTAAATCTACTCGAAGGTAACGTCTGCATGAAATAACTTCATGTTTGTAAGACAGACACGATCCAATCGCGTTTAGTGATGAACCCCCGTTTCTTTAATGAAATCATGTTAAGTATTTAAACCGTGTGTAAATTTCTATTGCGCTAATGTAATTAAATTTGTGTTAGAAAATCTCCATATAGTAAAAAAACAAATAAGTTATTCAATAAAGCGGAACCTTTTCCGATTAACGAGTAGAATCATCCTTCATGAATGACAAACGACTCCGGTAGATAAAAGTTCCATTTAGTCGTGTTGAAATCTTTTCCAGGATTTTTTAAAGTTGACACTCTGGTTCATTTTGAGTGGCAGAGATATTTTCATTCAGTGAGTAGAAGAACATTGAATGGGTTAAAATTGGGTTTTGGTGCAGAGATGGGGAAAGATACAGATTTAGATTTGTTTTCTTTTTTGTATATATCATTGTTAGAAGTTTCCTAGATCCTAGAAATAGAATAGATAGGGGTAAAAAATTGTTCCTTTGGATAATTTCCATCAGATATACCACATTCAACTATTACATGATTTTATTATTTTATTCCACACTTCATCTGACAGAACACGAATGTAGGATGACATCATCGTGGGTAAAGGACGACGTCATCGTGGGTAAAGGACGACGTCATCGTGGGTAAAGGACGACATCATCGTGGGTAAAGGACGACGTCATCGTGGGTAAAGGATGACGTCACACAGAGGTAACAGTAATAAAGAACAGTCATCTGCATTGCCTTGTGCATGGCTGAGCCAAAAGATTACAAACAGCGTAAATAGAGATACGTGCTTTTATGAAATAGAGAACTTAGGAAATATAGAACACGACTAACAAGGAACAATACTAGACGGAACATAATATAAAATATTACAGAATGAAATATGAAAATAACGTCGTGATCATTAAAGGTGCAATCTGTAAGCTTTAGGGGTATTAGTGAATAGAATACTCAGCTTTGTTTTTATTAGTATATAATCAGCATTTTTCTAACGTCAGCTTAGAAGAAGTCCTATCTAACTCCAGAGAGGACTTCACTACATTTTACAAACTGCACCTTTAACTGTCAGAGCTTATTTTTAAAGGGCCAGTTCACCAAAACTACAATGGAGAAATCTGGTAAAGGGCTGACATCAGACTTATGGAGCAGCTCTTAGTCTGAGACCCATCAAGTCTCTTCTGCTCCACAAACAGAAATAATCATCTACAGCTGGAGTCCTCTGTCACAGAATGAGACCTAAATGAGATGAGGTGGGTGTGGAACACCTCATGTTGTTAAATAAAGTTGTCCGCTCGCTCACCCTCTGAGGACTGTGGGTGAGGATGCTCTGGATAATAAACGGAGGACGTTCCGTCCCAAGAAGCTGGTTACTGCTCTGGAGGATTGTCCCAGAGCCCGGTTCCACTTAACAGCAAGCACTGTGTGCCGTGGGAGATCTGATTTGTTCTCACAACCTCGTCTGTGGGTTTGAGCCGGGGCGTTCATGTGTACCTGAAGGAAGGGAGTGGCTTGACCCTGAAGGGTCAGTTCATCCAGGAGTCTCCGCTGCTCATGTCCTGTGGTCATGAGCAGCTAACGTCTAACGTCTAAAAAATGGTTAGAAGAAGAAGAAGAGAAGATGTCTTGAATGTGGAGAAGGAGGCAACAAACGGGCCACATGTCTGCTGAACCGTCTGCCGGTGAGTGCAGAGGTTGAGGGTGGGGGGACGGTCAGTGGAACCGCTGAGGTGGAAGCAATTTTGTGAAGGGTTGCTCAAGGGTAGCTGCGGCGACGTTCGCCAATCCCACCGGGGATGGCACCACAGGGGTCACCAATCAAACTGGGGTGAACCCTGTGTCTTCAACCGTGGGTACCGACTCTGCAACGATGGGTGCAACAGTTGGGCTGATGTCGCCGCCGGTGGGTCTGAGCCTGCCTCAGCCCGACCGAGCTCCCCAAGTAGTTTTGTCGGCCTACGCTGATAACATCAATGTTTTGGCCCAGGGTCCGGTGGATGTCAGGAGACCCACTGTGAAACCACCTGGAAGAAAAGCAAAACTCCAGAGGACACTGCTCTCTCCTTGGGGACCTTGGGTTGGGTACAGAGGACTTGAAGGTCCTGGGGGGTTCATTTAAGAACAGCAGACCCAGAGCAGCTCTTGACTTCTCTCGTCCTACTGACACCAGTCCTGGTATGTGGCTGTTTGAGGACCCGCTGCTCCACAATGACTCCATACCGTGTCTCAGTGGACAGAGGCTTTAGAGACAATGCCAGGAGTGACCACATGATGTGGAACCGTGGTGCTAGTTTGGTTCTGTGGTTTGGGTTCAGTTCACCATTATTTTCTATCACAGAGGCAGTCAAACTGACGGCTGACAGATTTAACAGGGAGGGAACTTCCCTCTGCTGCACCTGAGAGATTTGAATCCCAGCAGCCACACCACTACTGAAGACTGGAGATCTTCTTTTTCTACTTCTTCTCAACTGGCCCTTTAATCTGCACATGTCCTGTGTGTGTGTGTGTGTGTGTGTGTGTGTGTGTGTGTGTACGTGTGTGTTAGAGAGCTTCGTGACAGTAACCCCCCCACTGAGATTCTACAGCAGCAGGATGGACCAGGTCTCTGTAGGGGATGTGCAGTTTGAGGACACAGTACCTGCGGTCCATGTCCGACTCTGAGCTGGGAGAGTGGTCGGAGTAAGGATGGATCTTCTCCTGCAAACAAACACACACACACAGTCAATCACACACACACACACACACAGTCAATCACACACACACACACACACACACACACACACACACACACACACACACACACACACACACACACACACACACACACACACACACACACACACACACACACACACAGTCAATCACAGACAAACACAAACAGACACACACATACAGACAAACACAGATCAGATTTGAAGCATGTGCCATGCAGCATCTTTCCAGCAGGAGGCAGCAGAGCTCCGGGTTTCTTACCTCCTCATCGCTGTCGTCCAGCCTGGGTTTCTTCTTCTCTTTCTCCTTGCCCTTCTTCTTATCATCATCCTTCTTCTTCTTCTCTTTCTCAGGTAGGAGGTCGTCCATCCAGGCCAGGTCATGCTGAGAGAAAACCATGTCCAGCATCTTCCGGACCACCATCAGTCCGAGGATCTGAGGGGGGTCAAAACAAGCCTGGATTTACCGCTGAGGAACGTCTGAGATGTAGGATCTGAACATGCGGAGAAGATACATCCTCCACCCGTGCGCTGAGCCTGGATCACTGGACATAATGATGCGGATGGATCCGCTGGAGAAGATGACCAACCTCGGAATCAATCAGAAACATATTTCTGCTGGGTTTGTGTCTCCCTCTAGCAGTTCTATGAGGTACTGCAGGACCAACGTGAGGCTTTCGATGTCTGCTGGAAAAATGTCCGTCATGCTTTGATCCCAAAATAATTTGACATCTCAAAAAAACGGTTTCCCTGACTTGAATTTCATCAGTGTCCTTGAAAGACGTAAATAATGACTCTGCTGGACGAGAGAAGAAACGTCCTCGAGTCTGAGCAGAAGCTTCCGATCCATCTTTGACGGAGGTCCAGGACCAGGATGAGAGAAAGACAATAAAGGTTTGAGAAGCAGCATGAAGGTTTTTGATGATGCTGAGCGTCTGCATGAAGACAAATATGTGTCAAGACCCCCGAGACAAGACCCCCCTTCCCCTCTGGTGAGGCTGAACTCCAGATTGTAGACCTGCTCCTTCTGGGATGAACCCTTAGATACCAGCTGATGTGCTTTGTTGCTACATAGATCTCCACTGGAGAATCTTCACAACCTCCTGACGAGCAGGAGAGACCTGGACCTGATCTGAGGCTCAGACCAAACGAGTTCTTCATTTGAACTTTGATCCGGATCCTCGCGTTAAGCTACCAGGTGAAATCGGATCGTAGAAGACACACGTGTGAAGAACATCTGCTGTCAGGACTCAGCTGATCACCTACCATCACAGGGAAGATGATGGCCAAGAAGGTGGACTTAAGGATCCAGAGAACCGCCAGACATGTGATCTGGACCAGCGTGAAGAGGTGGACCTTCCTCAGAGGAACGTGGCGGAGGTAGGAGAAATCTGGCTGGTGCTTTGAAGGCATCATGTACAACTTGATCCTGTCCCAGAACTGTGGAGGGAGAAGATATATGAGGAGGGGAGCATTGACTAAAGGTCCTGGGTGGAGCATTGAGAGGAGACTAAAGGTTATGGGTGGAGCATTGAAAGGAGACTAAAGGTTATGGGTGGAGCATTGAAAGGACACCAAAGGTTATGGATGGAGCATTGAGAGGAGACTAAAGGTTATGGGTGGAGCATTGAGAAGACACCAAAGGTTATGGGTGGAGCATTGAGAGGAGACTAAAGGTCCTGGGTGGAGCATTGAGAGAAGACTAAAGGTCCTGGGTGGAGCATTGAGAGAAGACTAAAGGTTTTGGGTGGAGCATTGAGAGGAGACTAAAGGTTATGGGTGGAGCATTGAGAGGACACCAAAGGTTATGGGTGGAGCATTGAGAGGAGACTAAAGGTCCTGGGTGGAGCATTGAGAGAAGACTAAAGGTCCTGGGTGGAGCATTGAGAGAAGACTA
>VRLP01009095.1:0-14000 GCA_009660295.1 Lophius piscatorius
GTAGGGGGGTGCGTTACCATGGATACACTGGTGAGTGAGGAGAGAGATCTTATAATCAATCCTGGTGGAGATGGGAAGCCAATGAAGGGAATGAAGAACGGGGGTGATGTGTTCATGATATGTTCGTAAACAAGCAAACCTTCATATCCTGTTTGGTTTTTAAAGGACATCTGACCGCTCTTCCTCACATCCAGGTGTGCCTGAAGCTGGTGAAGAACGGCTCCATCAGTCACATTACGATGTGCGACACCTCCGAGGGTTACCTGGTCACGTCCGGCTCAGCGATTTTAGAGCTTCAGGCCGGAGACACCGTCTCCCTCCAGGCGACCGCAGAATCCAACAACTTTGTGACGAGCCAGAGCAGCACCAGCCACACCTTCACCGGCTTCCTGGTCTCCCCCACCGCCTGAAGCTCCGCGGCCGTAACATCCGACAGGACACGGCGCCGTCGCTCAAATACAACTTTTATTCAATAAACATGGAGCTGAAAATTAAACTGATGTGATTCTGAATCCTCGGGTCGGGCTTTCATGGTCAGACGATGAAGGTCAGGTCATCGTCAGGACCGTCGCCTCAGGGTCACATGAGATAGTGGTGAACATGAGGAGGTCAGTGGTCTGAATGGTGTAATGATGGAAAGGAAGTACACTGTAAAAAAAAAGAAAAAAAAGAATTTTTCATTCATTTGAAAAACATTTGTTTTGGTAAATCACCAACAATTCTCTTTTCTTTTCCTTTTTTTTTACAGTGTGTAATATTTGTCTTAAAATACAGTAGGAATAAGAAATAATGCCAGATTTGTGCAGGAATAATAAACAAACATTTATTCACAATTTTATATTTTAGGTGTCTTAGAAGGTAAAACTGTAAAAAAAAAAAAAATAATTTTAAAAAGAAAAGTTTTAGGGATGAAGTTTTGAAGAATTTCCAAATTTTCCTGCCAAAAAAAAAATCATTGATGAACTTTAAAAAATAATAATAATAATCACCTCAACTAGTAACTTCAATCAGATAAGTATTATTTTAGTCTACCTTATTCATTTAAGTTGTAAACACTTTCTCTTATCGAGTGTTTACAGTTGAAGTCATTTTATTGAGTTCATCCAACAATTCTCTTTTTACAGTGTACTGAATGTTGTGCTGAGTAACATTCGTAGAAAAGACCTTTCACCTGACGCCAGGCCAGGTAGATCAGTGGAGGATGTTCCGTTGTTCCTCACCTCATCATGGGGGTTGTAACGGCTACAAATGGATTAGCCAGAACATATTATGGGATGTTCGATTTGGAAAGGAAAGCATTAATACTAGAAAATACAAACCAACATATAACGTGGACACTTTGAAGTCAGGTTCCTGTTCCTCAGTGAGTAGGAAGGGTAGAAATACCCGACTGGTTCTGGAGAACAAACGCAATCAGACAAACATGATTTATCACATTTTATAAACTCCAAAGAAAAAAAAGAAAGGAAAATAAAGACATGCTCTGTGATTCGTTAATCTCGTTTAATCGCATACGTCAGTATTTACTGTCAGAAGACATTTTTAAATTCAAATGAATTTTGGTAGAAGATTCGATCAATGGCCAGTGGATCTTCTTCTTCTTCTTCTTCTTCCTCTTCCTCTTCCTCTTTTGGGGTTGCGACTGCGATGTTAGCATTTATTAAGGGATAGCTTTCATCTGCTGGGTCTGCCAGTCTAAGATGGGTAGAATGGGAGATGGGTTCACGGTGGAGTTGAGACTGCATCAAGGATGGGCTCTGAGCCCCTTCTTGTTTGCTATGGAGTCCATGTTGACTAAGATGTAGGTGGATGACGTTGTGATCTGTAGTGAGAGCAGGGTGGAGCAAAGCCTGGAGAGGTGGGTGGAGGTATGTGTGGGAGAGAAGAAGTGGGAACGTCAGCGATAGAATACATGGCGAGACAGAATACATGTGTGTGAATGAAAGAGAGGAGGAGGAAGGGTGAGGATGAAGGAGGGGAGGTGGAGATGCGAGTGCATGCAGGGGGGAGTGGGTGGAGAAGAGTGTCTGGAGTTGACCCAGATGTTCTTGGGGGGTGACGAGGATGGACAGGATTAGAGCGGACCACATCAGGTTGACAGACCAGATTGAGACCCCTAAAGGGAACAGCCCACTGATGATGAATAAGAGGAAGATTCGAGTTTACCTTAAATGTAAAGTAGAATTACTAATTAAGATAATGTTGCACTATGATGCTAATCCATGCTAGCATATTATTAGCTAGTGTCATCATGTGGGACTAAGAGCTGATCATTTTATATAAAATTGATCCAAGAATCAAATAATTGACGATAGGATTCGGCGAAATCCAAATAAAAGGATGTTAATGATCTCATCTCAGATGTTTCCACCTCTACTGACCACTGAACCACTGACGGAACGTCTGAAGCTCAGCCCAGAGCGTCTGTAGCTGACGGGATGCTGAAAACCCCGTTTTTGGTGTAGAAGGTGTTCTTCACCACAGAGGACTTGGCGCGGGTCGGAGTCCTGTAGTCCAGAGTGTAGTCACCTGTGGAACCAGCAGGACACCCTTAGTCGGACCAGAACCTGACCCGCACAGAGGATGTCTTATGTCATACTTATTATTGAGCACAAGAAAAAGCAGCAGAGCATGAAACCTCGTCATAAAGAGAATATGAAGACCTGACTCGTGAAACCATTAAGGTAAACTCATTGGTGGCCAGCAGGTAAGCAGGTAAGCAGGTAAGTAGGTATTTCTCAAGTACTGCACCAAACCGGAGTTATTTCGCTTACTTTACTCGAGTACTTCCATTGTATAATAACTTTATATTGTCTAATCCACTACATTTCTACTGTAGTAACTAGTTACTTTTCACAATAAAAGTGAAATGTAACTACGTTAATGTTTGTGTCTTCGTGAGGACATTCGGCTCCTTCTTAAGAAAACAAAGAACTAAAATAAGTAACTAAACTCAAAAAAAATAAATAAATGACCAAATGAATGAAACTTGGAAAAAGAGAAACATTTCGGATTACGTAGAAAAAAAGTCACGAAGCTGATAACAGGCTGATCGTGTTAAAGTTGACGTCTTACTAGTATACGAGGATCCTGTTGATTTGACTACTTCACGGCAGATACAGTAATCAGATTACCTCAACCTTTAACATCTACAGCAGTAACACAGCTTGTAAGACTTTTACTGAAGTAAAGTTTTGAATGCAGTACTTTGACTTGTAGTTGAGTATTTTTACAGTGCAGTACTAGTGCTTTTACACAGGTTAAGGATCTGAACATGCGATCACTCTGAGCACCAGGTGGCCCCTTGAAGCCTACACCCGCCATTTTGAATCCCCCCTGGTGGACTGCATTGACCCCACTGGTTTAGCTCTCAAAGGTTCCACGGGTCGGGTCTTCGCGTTTCCCTTCTTCGATGTCGAGGGTTCGCAACTTTCATTTAATGAAACTATTCGAACTATTCGATTCAAATGTGGGTAAAATGACAGAAACAAGATAAATCTTCTCCAGTCCCTTCACGCGGCAAATATGGACTAAATCGGACTAACGGTTGAGAAACGATGGCCGAAAGAATTTTATTCATGAAGGCGTTAAAATAAAGATGACTGAAGTGACATTCAATCAACCAGTATAAGACCTGTCTGATGACATCAAAGACCTCACAGGCATATTTTAGTCTTTTTAAAACCACCAAAAAACCAAATTCGCAGTTCTCTTCCATGTGACCTTTGACCCATTTACAGAACAAATAACTGAATAACAGTTTTTAAACAGTTCTACCATCATTAAATCATTAACTTTGGTTATCATTAAAACCAAAGATTCTCAGATAGGGAGGGGTGAGCTGAGGTGTATTCAGTTGGTTGTAATCTGGAACGCCACCATCAGATGGCACTAGATTTTACACACTGTACCTTTAACCCTTTGATGTCCTGCTGGGACGTGTAGTCGATAAACATTTAAACTTTCGATAAACTTTTTTTTGCATCTTATAGCATGGGAGGACTCACTACACCGAATAATGTAACTCAATTTAACCAAAAATAGTCTAATAAGAGGCAAATACAGTTTTCTAAAAATCATGATTTACCAAAACAGTTAAGAGGTTGCACTTTTTGATGAAGGTACATGAAGATGACGGTGATCTGATTGAATTAAAATGGAACTATTTTCCGCCATTTCTTGGTGACGACCTGAAAGGGTTAAACTACAACGAGCTTCTATCCGGTGCCCTGGTTGATGATCTGGACCCTGACGGATCCAGGCAGAAGTGGTGAAGACCCTCTTTCTTACCCAGCCTCCAGCCGTACTCCCAGGACGAGAGAAGAGGAAAGACGAACCGCTCCTCCGGCCTCATCTGACCCCGTCTCTGCAGGTACCGACGCCGGCCGTTCCCCTGCAGAAGACAACCTGTTCAGTGTGACTCTTCTGCCCCGGTAGGACTTTAAATGTTCTATTCACAGATATTTGATGCAGCTAGTTGAAGGAGGCGTCCCATGAGGTGGACATGAGGTGGACGTGAGATTGACGTAAGGTGGACGTGATGTGGACATGAGGGGGATTTGAGGTGGACATGAGGTAGACGTGAGGTGGACGTGAGGTGGACATGAGGTGGACGTGAGGTGGACATGAGGTGGACGGGAGGTGGACATGAGGTGGACTTGAGGTGGACATGAGGTGGACGTGAGGTTGACGTAAGGTGGACATGATGTGGACATGAGGTGGATTTGAGGTGGACATGAGGTAGACCTGAGGTAGACGTGAGGTGGATTAGAGGTGGACATGAGGTGGACGTGATGTTGACATGAGGTGGATTTGAGGTGGATATGGGGTGGATTTGAGGGGGTCATGAGGTGGATTTGAGGTGGATTTGAGGTTGACAGGAGGTGGATGCGAAGTGGTCATGAGGTGGATTTGAGGTGGTCATGAGGTTGACATGAGGTTGACGTGAGGTGGATTTGAGGTGGACATGAGATGGACTTGAGGTTGACATGAGGTGGACATGAGGTGGACGTGAGGTGGACATGAGGTGGATTTGAGGTGGACATGAGGTAGACGTGAGGTGGACGTGAGGTGGACATGAGGTTGATTTGAGGTGGGCATGAGGTAGTCATGAGGTTGACGTGAGGTTGACGTGAGGTTGAAGTGAGGTGGATTTGAGGTTGACAGGACGTTGATGTGAGGTGGTCATGAGGTGGATTTGAGGTGGTCATGAGGTTGACGTGAGGTTGAGGTGAGGTGGATTTGAGGTTGACAGGAGGTGGATGCGAGGTGGTCATGAGGTTGACGTGAGATTGACGTAAGGTGGACGTGAGGTGGACATGAGGTGGATTTGAGGTGGACATGAGGTAGACGTGAGGTGGACGTGAGGTGGACATGAGGTGGACGTGAGGTGGACGTGAGGTGGACATGAGGTGGACTTGAGGTGGACATGAAGTGGACGTGAGGTTGACGTAAGGTGGATTAGAGGTGGACATGAGGTGGACCTGAGATGGACGTGATGTTGACATGAGGTGGATTTGAGGTGGATATGGGGTGGATGCGAGGTGGTCATGAGGTGGATTTGAGGTGGTCATGAGGATGACGTGAGGTTGAGGTGAGGTGGATTTGAGGTGGACAGGAGGTGGATGTGAGGTGGTCATGAGGTGGATTTGAGGTGGTCATGAGGTTGACGTGAGGTTGACGTGAGGTGGATTTGAGGTGGACATGAGGTGGACTTGAGGTTGACATGAGGTGGATTTGAGGTTGACATGAGGTGGACGTGAGGTTGACATAAGGTGGACATGATGTGGACATGAGGTGGATTTGAGGTGGACATGAGGTAGTCATGAGGTTGACGTGAGGTTGAGGTGAGGTGGATTTGAGGTTGACAGGAGGTGGATGTGAGGTGGTCATGAGGTGGATTTCAGGTTGTCATGAGGTTGAGGTGAGGTTGAGGTGAGGTGGATTTGAGGTTGACAGGAGGTGGATGCGAGGTGGTCATGAGGTTGACGTGAGGTTGACGTGAGGTTGACGTGAGGTTGACGTGAGGTGGATTTGAGGTTGACATGAGGTGGATTTGAGGTGGACGTGAGGTGGACGTGAGGTGGACACGTGAGGTGGACATGAGGTGGACATGAGGTTGACATGAGGTGGATTTGAGGTGGACATGGGGTGGATTTGAGGTGGTCATGAGGTTGACGTGAGGTTGACGTGAGGTGGATTTGTGGTTGACAGGAGGTGGATGTGAGATGGACACGTGAGGTGGACTTGAGGTTGACATGAGGTGGACGTGAGGTGGACATGTGAGATGGACGTGAGGTGGACGTGAGGTGGACTTGAGATGGACGTGAGGTGGACTTGAGGTGGACGTGAGGTGGACATGAGGTGGACATGAGGTGGACGTGTGAGGTGGACATGAGGTGGACATGTGAGGTGGACATGAGGTGGACATGTGAGGTGGACATGAGGTCCCTGTCAGATGTGATCGGCACCTGGTGAGAGGTGTCCTGATAGAGAGCCTGTCTGGTCTGGGGAGACACTGGCCTCATGATGGGGGGAGCGCCCAGCTGCTTCTCTGCCAAAGGGAGGACAGGAGGAAGAGGAGGAGGAGGAGGAGGAGGAGGAGGAAGGTGGCCTTGCTCGTCAGGTGTGCTGGTCACTGGAGGCAGGACAAGCCTTGTGGGCAGAGAGTAAATCCATCATAAATAGGAGTCTGATGATTCACCTTCAAAAAATCTGAAGAAGATCAGAAGAATGTTAATCTAATTATCCCAAATTTATCTGAAAGATGTCATTTCTATGTTTTGTAACGTTCATCGTGGTTAAAAGTGTGACCCGTCTGAGGAAGACGCCCCAGCATGTCCTTGCGATCTCTGCGTGTCTCACTGAAGGTAGCCGGTTCCGGTCCCACCAGGGTCTACTTGTCGTAGGGTCCTTGAGCAAGACCCTGAAACCCAATCTCCCCGGGCGCTCCACAGGCTCCGCCCACTGCTCCCTCAGGGGTGGGTGAAATCCAGAGAAATAATTTCACTATGTTGTTCTGTGAACGGCTGTTTGTGATCAATAGAAGGATTTCTTCTTATCTTCTTCTTCATCAGAGTTTTATCGTATTTGATACGAAAACATTCTGCTGTCATACCAGAAAAATTCCGAATCACGTTAGAACTTGATCATTTTCAAATATTACATGAAAGTTTGTGAAAATGATCATGTAAACACTCTAAAATGACAATCCTCACGTTATAACGGGATCCTTTTCATGTTTTTACGTGATTGTTTTTACGATATAACACCAACATTTTCACGAAAACTTGAAAATGATCACGTAAAAATGTGAAACCTGTTTTGTTATAATGTGATACTGTGTGTGTATATGTGTATGCACACGCATACACATATACACACACTTATACACAGGGTCACACAGATAAATATACACACAAGCTCACACACACACATACACGCGCACACACACCTTTACACATACATATACACAAAAACACACACATATATATACACACAAGCAAACCAACACGTATAAACACAAGCAAACACACACATATATATACACACACATACACAAAAGTACTCAGACACACACAACCAAACAACCGTTTAAACAAAAGCACACACATATATACACACACAAGCACACACATATATACACACATATATACACACAAGCACACACTCACACAATGTAAAAACAAGCACACACCCACACATACACACACACATATATACACTCAATGGTGGAGGAAATAATGGGACTAAAGGTCACCGGGGGTCAGACGTTAATTGTGTTGGCGCCATGATGCGGTTCCGGGTACTGTTGCATGATGGGTAAAGCTTTGCATAGCGACTCTTCCAGGTCAGACGGGTCAGCATCTCCTTCTGGATCTGCTCCCGGTAGCAGTTCTGGCTCTGGGTCGTCAGCAGATCACGCATGTCCTGCCGTAGAACCACATTCACCGCTTGAGCAGTTTGGACCTTCATTGTTTTATTATTGTTTTATTATTATATATATGTGTGTATATATAAATATATATATATACACACATATATACACATATATATGTATAGATGTGTATAAATGTATATATATATAAACACACATACATATATACATATATACACATATATATGTAATCATATATATATATATATGTAAGTACGCATTTATATTGTATGTATTATGTGTATTTAATTGTTGTCATAGTTTCTGTGGAGATTTTTAATCTCAATGAGGACTTTACCTGGTATCAATAAAATAAACGATACATATATATATATATATAATTTGTTTTTGTTTTTTCATGTATTATAAGATAGTTATAATTTCGTGGATGATTCTCATTAACAGACTGTAACAAAAACAGTAAATGCTGCAGCTTTAGCGTAGATGGGTAATTTGCCCTTGTGGCCCCCCTGTTCCCATTAAAGTAAATACTTCATGTCTGAATACATAATTCAAAAAGAAAGAAAGAAGACAAGCGGGCAGAGGAGGGAAATAAAAAGTAAACAGCACAATCTCTTCAGGCAGCTAACAAACAGGAGGGAAGAGGAATGTTACATGCAGCAGAGGTGAAACGACGACATTCATCAGTTAAATATCTTCATTTACCTGCAGATAAGTTCAGCGTGAGATGCAGAGGAGGATCGGCTTCTCAGTGTAGAGGTGAGGCGATCATGTGACAGCCGTCGCAGTGAAACACGAGAGCGTCCCATTCTCCCACCTCCAACGACCCTCTGACCCTCTTCCATTACTCAACGCTCTAACCTGGCTGTTTGGAACGTCACCATGGAAACGTCACCAACTTGTTGTGTCCTGGAAAAGTCGGGGAAAGGTCGCTTGTATATTCCGAACACCAGGGGGCGCTTTATCTCCAAAAGTTTGCCTTCATCATTTCTCTAATTCCGATTTAGTCCAAATGAGGAGATCTATCGTATAATTCCACATTTTGCTCCTGCAGTTCAAATCTTATTCAACAGGGGGAGCTTTTTTCATGAAAAACTTTGTTTTCTCGACGTAATTAAAAAACTATTTCATGGTTCATTTTCAGATTTTATATCCACGCAGACCTTAGTGTGTGGAAGAACTGGATTGATTTTGGGAGAGATCGGTATCATATGTCTAACACTAGGGGGAGCTTTATCGCCAAAGGCTTTTTTAGGCCATAAATTCTCAAGCATTGGTCCGATTTGGTCCAAATCTGGCGCATATGGATCAACTTGAAAATATCTTTCTTGTATGAATGGTGTTGAATTTGAATAGTTCATATTTTTCTCATTCAGGGGAGTTTTTCATGGAAAACACTATTTTACACACATTCACTAAAAAAAAAAAAACCTCAGTGCATATGAATCGATTCGAGGAGCTCTATCTTCTCTATATCACATTTTACTCTATTAGTTTACATTTCGCTCACTAGGGGGAGCTTTCTGATGAAAAACACTGTTTTCCGGACATAACTCAAAAACTATTTCTAGCATCAATTTCAATATTTTAATTTAATTTAATATCAATATTCATGCCCACATGGACCCCAGTGTGAGGAAGAACTGGATTGATTTTGAGAGAGTTTGGATGTATATTTCAGACACTAGGGGGAGCTTTATCTCTCCGGTTATTAATATGTGATTCATAAACGTCACAGAATGAGGCTAAAATATCTGTTATCTAAGGAAACAAACAAAACCGTTATTTTAATATCATACCTAGATATTTCTTGGTGAAAATGCTGGAAAAAGTATTGTTGTTGTTTTTCAGTTGAATCTTAAAACACATTTTGGTAAATGAAAGCAAATCTACCTAAAATTATTTAAACTCCTGCACCTTCTTCATCCTCACCATTCCACCTGCATTATTTTCATTCACACACATGTCGTCTGTCTTCTTCCCTCTTTTCTACAGTGCATACATCCAACTCTTCCGTTTTTCCTCCACCTACTCCTTGTTCTCACTACAGATCACAATGTCCTCCACCCACATCATAGTCCATGGATGCTCCTGCCTGACCTCCTCCGTCAGCCTGTCCATCACCATAGCAAACAAGAAGGGGCTCAGAGCCCATCCTTGAACGGTCCCAGCTCCACCTCAAACCCATCCGTGACTCCTACTGCACACCTCACCGCTGTAATACTACACTCATACATATCCTGTACGACTCTGACATACTTCCTGTCACCCCAGACTTCCTCATGAAATCCCACCATTCCTCCCTCAGACACCTTCGCTAAATCCACAATGCAACTCCTTCTGACCTTCTCTCCACTTCTCCAACAGCACTCTCCAAAGCAAACATCTCATCCGTACAATTATCACCTCTTTTCTTAACCTAGCTCCCACTACTTTCCCAGATCGTCATTGTGTGGCTGCATGAAATACAAACTTAATGAAATCATTAATTTTTACGGGTTAAAACCTGCTCGTCTAAAGTTGGGGTATCTAAGATATTAAATAAAAATTCGGAGACATTAAGGGGCTTGTTGATTCGTCATTAAAATGTCTTGTAATTATTTACCGTTCATTAAAGTTGTTGGGTTTTTTGGGTTTTTTTTTTTTTAAAGAAGGCGGAACAGGAAGAGAATCGGCCGTGAATTACCCATAGTGCATCTCGGCCCGGAAAAGGGCGCTTCCCGTAAAGATGGCGGCTTCGTTAACACTGTTGCTGCTTGTTTCGGTGACTATCCGAGCCGTCCTCTTCAAGTCCAGTCTGGTGGAGCTGGTTTCGGAGCGTGTGGAGGTGGTATCTCCGCTGACGGCCTGGAAGAGAGGTAGGGGTCAAAGGTTCCCCGTTAAGACGGTCCCGGTAGTCTCCTTTCGGGTCGCAGTCGCAGTGGAACCGGTTATGCTTCCAGAACCGGACAGATTCTGACGCTACAGACGCTCCCACCTAATAATAATATACGTACAGATTTATTTCTGTGGCATTTAACGTCACAGTTCAGACTCAAAGATTTAATATTGTCATTTCTTTGCGTTTTATCCTAATGCTGTTTCTCCCAGCCTCTAGCACAGAAAGACAATCAATAAACAAAAAAAACAAGTGTAAGAATCTGTAAACTTATGAATAATCAGAACAACATGAAGACAGACCAGGACATCATTTAACAGCACAGTGTTACATAGAAAATGGGACTAAATGGTGATTGGACAGTTCTTAGTCTGCTCGGCTACTCAAAGTGATTCACATAATTCACCTACTCACAAAAACATTTATACAGTGATGGCGGAAGCCGCCCTGCAAGGTGCCACCTGCTCCTCCTCAGGTTACCACCCACGCCATTGGGAACAATTTGAGGTTCAGTGTCTTGGTCACGGACACTTCCTCCAACCGTTGGATAAGCGATCGCTCCACCTCCTGTCGTCCCTTTCAGCGAAATACAGGGAAATAAAACGAACACCGGTATTTAACGGCAAACAAAAAAAGGGAACACTGACCAAGTCTCTATTCGGGTTAAACAGGACGTTGCCACAGAAAGGTTTACACCTCCATCAGTAGCAAATGTGGATATTCCACCTGATAGTTAGACGTTTTATTTGAGTACGACCTGGAACCAACAGTAATCGAGTATTTCTCGGAGACAGACGTTGCAGTTTCTCTGGGAATGACGAGAGTTGTTTGGGAATTGTTTGGCCTTCTGACGGAGAATTTAAGTGTTGATAACTGACCTGAGTTCAGTCGGTTGCATGTTGTTTCTTTCTTTCTTTCTTTCCCACAGTTTGTGAGAGATATAATTAAGTGAATAAGACGATAAAGATTAAAGTACGGCGTCACAAGCCGACAGCAAGACACGTGGTCATCACAAGTGTAATCGGAATCGGATCGGAATCACTTGACTCTTAATGAGAGTAGATTTGAAAGGTGACTTGCTAATTACTTTGTCCAGTCAGTCTCAATCGTTCAAATAGTCCGTACATTTATATTAGCTCTTGAAACATCTTAAAGTTGTTAGCTATCCCGCGCTAGCTAGCTAAACAAATCTGGTGCTTAACTGACATAACTTATGACCTAGGCAGCAAGGAAATCTGAACACAAGTGGTCAGCTGGACGCGTGATAGACACAGGTGTAAACAACGACCTTTAATCGCCGTCCTGCTTGTGATCCGATCGCCCAACATGCATTTTAATATCCACAGCAGTGAACCGTCTCTCCGTGACGTAATGTTTGCTCTTTTGTTTGTTTGCAGTTGTTGAAGGTTTGGCTCTGCTGGACTTGGGGATCTCGCCGTACTCTGGAGATGTTTTCCACGAGGTGAGCCACAAACACACGCCTCACGATGTGTAGACTCTGGATTGCACTCACTGCAGTCCACATGAAAGAAGTAGTTCAACAAACGAAAGTCTCATGAAATGACAAATGCAGGAAATGTAAATCGTCTGATTCACCATCACTCGAACTTTGTACCGAATAAGTTTTAATAAGCAAACGTCTCAGATTCTTAAAACATCGGTTTCTCCATGTTGTCAGCCACTTAATAACGTAATGAGCGTGTTATTGGTATAAAATAGTACTTTATGTTAGTTTCTCCTCCATAGGATTAGATCGCACCGCTTTGATGTTCCAACTAGAGCTGGGTCGTTCATCGTAAACGGATCACCTTCTCGATTCAGACGTATGCAATCACATTAGTACGACTCCCAGCATTTTAATTCATAACATAAATAACAGCAGGGCAGCATCTTTACTGCTCTCCCTGGGCCAATGAGAGCGCAGGGTTAGATCATGTGACACTGAGGTGCAGAGGAAAAAAAACTGCAGGGCGAGAAAGAGACCAGAAAAGAAAAGCTGTTCGCCCGCGTGAGAGAAAAATACACATAAAAAAGACGGAATAAACCCAAAAGAGATGCAGGAGAGAACAAGATGAATCCAACCACCTTCACTGAGCTTCTGTCAGAAAACAAGTTTCACATTCTGAGGTGTGGACGTTCTATGGAAGCAGAGAAAACAATGACCGTAAAAAAAAACACGCAGACGATGCAAGGTTTTGTAGCAAGCACGGCTTGTGTTCCAACCGACAGAAACCGGAGCGGTAGATTATTATCACTCCTAAAATTCTTAATTCAGATCACTTCCTTATCGTTTATCTTCCTACCACTTCCCCCATCATTTGATGAAGGCTACTCATCTCTCTCTCCTGTAGCTCCTGCTGTAGGTAGACTGCGTAGAGCTGTCAGTTTAGAGCGAAGAGCCTTTTACTTTCTCGTGTCCAGAACAAAGAAAAATATAACGTGAGCTGATGGAGGCTTGATGTGATAGCTCTACAGAACTTTCATACTTTTGCTGCATTTGAATCAACTCCAGGAGATCTATCTTGTATTTGTTGTATTTTACTCTAATAGTTGATGTTCTTGTCACTAAGAGGGGCTTTTCTTTTTACCAAAACCACAGTTTTCCGCACATCACTTACTAACAGTTAGACCGATGAGTCCAATTTGGGTACATATAAATGGACTCGAGGATTTATCTGGAGTATATCATATTTTACTCATAAAGTGAATTATATTACTCATATTTTACTCGTTTTTTACTGCACTTTTTGTTTCCATTCCTTTCTATCGCCTCATTTATTTCTGTGTACTTTCTACTGAGGGGGTGAGGAATTTCGTATTTGTCTATTTTTTTTTTTTTTTGTCACTTATCTGTTGTATCGCCTCTTTTCTCACAAATGGAAACGTGGACTGTGTGAATACTTCCTGCTGTACGCTTTGATATGCTACTCCCACAGGAACATATTTGAAAACGTCTTTCAAGTCTTTAATGTCTTTGTTTCCAGACTCCCCTCATCATTTATCTCTTCCACTTTGTGGTGGACTACGCAGAGATCACGTTCATGGTGAGTGAGAAGATTCACGCTCTACATCCGAGAGTCTCCGCAGTTACGTTAGAATAAGTTAATAATAATAATAATACATTTAATTTATAATGCACTTTACATTTGGATCAAATCTCAAAGTGCTACAAAGTAAAAGCAGATAAAAGCATAAATAAAAAATAAAATAATAACTATATAAAAG
>VRLP01009096.1:0-14000 GCA_009660295.1 Lophius piscatorius
GCCTTCAATGGGAGTATAATTTGACTATAAGTAGGTTTGAAACTTGGTTCAAGTACTGAAGCAGAGTTACACATGTTTGTGAAAATAGACTTCTCTCAGCAACAGGACTGCAAAATGAAAAATTATGGGTTTGCATTCAATTTGAGCCAAATTTGACTATATCTCACCATGAAACTTGTTTCTAAGTGCTTTTGGAGCAAAGTCACACATGTTTGTAAAATAAGTTTCTCTCATCGAGAGAAAGCTAAATTGTCAAATAGGCACGGAACTTGTTTGTAATTGCCTCTGGTGCAAAGCTACATATTTTTGTATAATAGGCTTTTCTCAGCCAGAGGTCTCCAAAACGATAAAGTATGTGGTTAAAGCTAAATCACACATGAAACTCAGTGTAAACCTTGTTTGCCTTCATTGGGAGCAGCATTTGACTATAACTAGGCATGACATTTTTTCCCAGTGCTTCTGGAGCAAAGCTACAAATGTTTGTAATATAGGCATTTCTCAGACAGTGGACTTCAAATTGACAAAGTATGTGACTCCAGCTAAATAAAACATTAAACTTAGTGAAACCTTCCCTGTCTTCAATATGAGCCAAATTTGACTATAACTAGGTTTGAAACCTGGTTCTAAGTACTTCTGGAGCAAAGTTACACATGTTTGTAAAAATAGGCTTCTCTCCGCATCAGGACTCTAAAATGAATGGAAAATGAATGTTTACAGCTAAATCCCAATTAAACTTAGTGTAAACATTGTTTGCCTTCAATGGGAGTATAATTTGACTATAAGTAGGTTTGAAACTTGGTTCAAGTACTGAAGCAGAGTTACACATGTTTGTGAAAATAGACTTCTCTCAGCAACAGGACTGCAAAATGAAAAATTATGGGTTTGCATTCAATTTGAGCCAAATTTGACTATATCTCACCATGAAACTTGTTTCTAAGTGCTTTTGGAGCAAAGTCACACATGTTTGTAAAATAAGTTTCTCTCATCGAGAGAAAGCTAAATTGTCAAATAGGCACGGAACTTGTTTGTAATTGCCTCTGGTGCAAAGCTACATATTTTTGTATAATAGGCTTTTCTCAGCCAGAGGTCTCCAAAACGATAAAGTATGTGGTTAAAGCTAAATCACACATGAAACTCAGTGTAAACCTTGTTTGCCTTCATTGGGAGCAGCATTTGACTATAACTAGGCATGACATTTTTTCCCAGTGCTTCTGGAGCAAAGCTACAAATGTTTGTAATATAGGCATTTCTCAGACAGTGGACTTCAAATTGACAAAGTATGTGACTCCAGCTAAATAAAACATTAAACTTAGTGAAACCTTCCCTGTCTTCAATATGAGCCAAATTTGACTATAACTAGGTTTGAAACCTGGTTCTAAGTACTTCTGGAGCAAAGTTACACATGTTTGTAAAAATAGGCTTCTCTCCGCATCAGGACTCTAAAATGAATGGAAAATGAATGTTTACAGCTAAATCCCAATTAAACTTAGTGTAAACATTGTTTGCCTTCAATGGAACCTAAATTTGACTATAACTAACTTTGAAACTTGTTTTCTAAGTACTTCTGGAGCAAATCATTTGTTTGTTATTATAGGATTCTCTCAGCAAGACGACTTCAAAATGAAAAGGTATGTGTTTACAGTTAAATCACAAATGAAACTTAGTGTGAATCCTGTTTTCATTCAATGGGAGCTAAATTTGACTATATCTAGCCTTGAAACATAAGTGCTAATTGCTTCTGGAACAAAGATACACATGTTATACAAAATAGGTATCTCTCAGCGAGAGGACCCCAAAGTATGTGATTGCAGCTAAATGCCAAATAAAATGTAGTTAGAACCTTGTTTACATTCAATGGGAGCCTGATTGGATTTTATATAGGCATGATGGCGAACTACTCTTCCAGGATCTTACTTAGGAATGGAAGGTTGGAGATTGGCTGGTAGATGTTTAAATCCTCAGTGTCCAAACCTGACTTTTTAAGAAAGGGGGGGACTGATGCTGTTTTGAAGCTGGAGGGGACTGTGCTGGATTCCAGGGAGGAATTAATGATGGTGACCATAGTAGGGCACTGGGCGGGAAGACAGGCCTTGACCAAGACTGTTGGCATTGGGTCCAGGGAGCAGCTGGAGGCCTTAGCCTTAGTGACAAGCTTCATCACTTGGAGGGCATCCAGCCGGACGAATGAGGTTAGCCAGGGATGAGGCAGGCGTGCCGTGGTGGGAGCAGTGTCTTTCTGTAAAGGTGCATGTAGGCGCTAGGAGCTGCTGGTAGAGGGAACCCACTTTGGCCTGGACGAAATCCCGAAACTTGTCGCAGCGGTCAGAGGCACCCGGAGGGTCTGTAGGAAGGATGTGGCAGTTTATGGTGGAGACCAGCAGCCTTGGTTGGTTTTGCTGGTTTCTGATGAGAGTGGAGTAATACAGTAATTTGGTGATTGAGAAAGCTTCCTTGTAGGACCGGATATGGTCTTTGTAGGCCTCCAGGTGGACGATGAGGCCAGATTTCCTATAGAGCCTCTCAAGTTGAAGACCGGATTCCTTCGTGAAGCGGAGTTCAGTCCATGAACAATGGAGCAGGATGGGTGAAAGAGGCAGTCCGGGTTTTGAGGGGGGGAAGAGAATCCAGGCAGAGGGAAAGCGTACTGTTGTAGTGGGTTATCAGGCCATCAACCATGGTGTCAGGGGGATCAGAGTCCAGATGGGTGGCGAACAAGTTTTACAGTGCTGGTGTGGTGTGCACTGCCTTGGTTTTCCTGAAGGTGAATGAGCATTTAGTGCACTGCCTGGGCTGAGGTGGGAATGGCCTGATTGGAGTAAATAACATTATAAAAATAAACTTATAGTAAATAAACAGGCTGCCATGTGGACATAGCGTTGACGCCGCAGGAGTCCGTTTGTTTTAATGACGGCAAGAGAGTTTGTAGTGAGGTGACAGGCGAGGTTCAGGAGCTGCAGAGCGGTGTATTTGAGGAGCAACATGGCAGCGGGTTGTAAGCCGGGGACTTGGTAACAGCAGCGGAGCAGAGGAGCCAAACGGAGGGATAGGACCAAAACAGGTCAGTGAAAGCGTGAGTGAATACACCAGCGGAGGTCCAGTATCGGAAGGAGGTCCGGGTGACAGTCCAGCAATGAGAAGGCCGGTTTACAGCTCGTCAGTGAAAACTAACAGCTGTTCGGTGGCTAAAAAAAAAAAAAAATTATGGAACATGAGCTAACAAGAATCGGCTAAACGCGAGTCAATGGAACAGCTGTCCTGTCTAAGCCGCTGATCAACGGTGATACTCTACACTGGGGTTGCAACACAGAGATCGTGTTAAGATAAAGTTGGTGGAGGTCCACACCAATCTTTTATCGGTGTAGAGCACAGTAAAGCAGAGTAAACAGAAATAAATACAATTTGCAGCGGCTAGTGAAGCGGCGAAAGACACGCCAGCGCCCTCACACATCCGAGCTGTTGAACTTGAATTTTGTGCTGAAAAATTATGTAACTAACTTAATATAATTATATATTAAAAAAAAAGAAATATCCACAAATACAATTGATGCTAATAAAGATTTGCTATCTGTCTACAAACTGATCACTACTGCTTATCAACCTTCTCTTCTAATCCTACTAGCCTATAAACCTACTTATTTTGTATGACATGCAGCAGTGGGACCATTTTTTCAGCTGTTTTCTAAGGAAGTTTCTTTCATCTTCAAGGGCTTTTATTTTGGCCCTTGGCTGCTCAATGATTGCTTTGGCTGTCAGAGCCAATGGGGATGAAGTTCCTTGTGCTTTATTGATAAAATAGAGAAAAATTTAATAGAATTACCTGAAAAGAAATCACAAGTAAATCAAGTATGGCAGTACAGTAGAGTATAACATTTTATCTTGTCCTCCCTGTGCTGTGCTTTACCATCACAAAAGGGAGAATAATAATCAATATGATTTCTTCCTCCGAAAGAATTCATATTGTTTAGTTATTTACTTCTACTTAAACAACTGAGGAAAGGTGTCAGGATCGCTGTTGTAAATTACATCTGTACTTACTTTCCACTCCAGCTTCCTCAACATTGTGAAGTTCATCAACTACTGCAGATTCACCACTGGCATCTGTGCTGAAGGAATGACTGCAACTGATTGGCTCTTTTGCCCATTCTTGTTGAAGGCAATGCTCTGAAAAGTTTGAATATCATAATGGAAATATTCAGCAGTGTATTGGTGAATTGACAAGAGTATATAAAATACTTCAAAGTAGCTCCACCCTGACCAGCTAAAGCAGTAGAATGCTGCCTCCAGATTAATCCATCAGTATTAATTTTGATAACCCATTCATATTTTCTGAATAAAGATATATTTAAAATACATTTTATTCTTTTAAACTTTTATATATCATATTTTACAACTTTTATATTGCAATGTTGCTACTTTCCTCCACAACCACACCACAAGGCACTGCCTTAAAGTCTTGTCTATGTGCACAGTGAACACTGAATCAGTGTGCAGATGTGCACTGCTACTGAATCAGTTTTTATGCAAGTATACAGTAAACCCCACTGCGTATACGGGCTTTAGGACATTGTGTATACCAGTGTATCCACAGGTATACAAGTTAGTTATTTCTCTAATATCATGTGCTCTAATTGACATCCTGTCTACACAAATCTGCAGTCTGAGCCCAGTGGACACTTATCAAGGGACTTATAAAAACTTAACAGTTTATTTATGTTTCCCTTTCATCCAAACTGTAAAGTGTCTTCCAGAAAAAAAAACAATTGCTACTAAGTGACCATGTTATATCAACAAATGTGTGACTGAATATAATTCGGCGTAAGCAGTTTATTTTCAGATTATTATACCAACTAAAAATGTATCAATTTGAGTTTAACACTACATAATAACATTAGTCATCTTTCATCAAACTCACCATCACCAAAAGTAGGCTTCACCCAAGTTTGTTCACCATCAATAGGGGATTCAAAGTTAGCTTATTAGCTAACAGTTAACTGTAAAAATTCAATATATTCAGTCATTTCAATTCAATTATGTTCTTAAATATCGCCAAAGACATAAGTTTACATTTTCCCCAGCAAATGTCGAATGAATGTAGTAACTATTACAAAATGGAACAACATCATTGCAAGACAATATTATTTGACTTCCGTTTCTATTGCCATTTGACATAAGTTAAAATAAGCTAGTGAGCATGTGTAGACTGCTCCAGTACTTTTTATCTCCAACTACTTCTGTAAAAGTTGAGTGAAAAAAATGAAACGATTTAGTCATATAATATCACATAAACACGTCTCACTTAACGTTGCCGTTACAATTTTTGCATCGTTACAACAATCAAGAAAGCTGCAATGGGCAACATGATGGATGTCGCCCCTTGCAAAAGATGGATTGCGCCGCTCCTCAAGTCTTCTTTCTCCGCTGTCTTTCTTGTTGAAGTGCAAATCAGCGTTTTAGTCCTGCTCCCACCGCCTACTGGTAACGGTCTCCTATAAGCTGTGTGCTTCATGTTGAGGGGGGACACATTTTCAAATGATGCAAAGGGGATGGCCTGCCAGTTATCGATGGGTTGGTTAGCCAATGTTTTTCATTGCACCAATATTTTTAATTAATTCCGGGACTAAATCATTGATGTTAATTCTAATACACGCAGTGCTCAGTTAAGAAACGAAAAAAAAAAACGAAAGCGTGAAAAGGAGGAAAATTACGCTTATAAAATGGCTACAAAAAAACAGATGTCCTAAGTGGCGAAAACGGATGGAAATCAAAAAAGGTGGAAACACCAAGGACAGATAACGGCGGTAAATTATTGAGTCCTGTATATTTATTTATTTCTATTTGTTTATAATTGTGCCATGAATCACAAACTTGTTTCAGAACTGAAATTGTCTTATACAAATGCAAAGTTCTTTTGCAAGGCATATAGCCAAATATGGAAGAATCCTATCCTTTTGCCAGTCACCTGGAAGTGTAAACACCAAAAAAAGGAATTTGTAATATACAGCCTCTACAACAGTCAATTTTACCCTAGTCACTTAGGTAAAGATGCCAAGGATTGTCAACAATAGAAATACATCCCAATCAAATCCAAATCCCTGTATTTATGTCATTGTACTTATGTAAATTTGTTATAGTACTAGTAGAATTTGCCCCTAATTTTTATCTATAAATAATGTATAGCTCAAAGGTGGACTGAAGCTATAGTGCAGTGTCAGTGCTGAGTTTCAATCTATGAGTTATCCTACAGTATATTGATAGTTTGCGCAAAATACAAGATAGGACACATACAACACATTAGCTTATGATTATTTTCCATGTTTCATGGATTGGATATGGATTTGGACACATGTCCAAATCCATAAGAGATGGATCTATTTTCTCTGGCTCTCGTACCTTCTCTGTTTGGCCTCCAAAAGGCTCTATGACATTATGCCCTGGCTAAGGCTGTGGCAGTGAAATGTGAAAATTAAAACTTTATCGAAGGACAAACCCAAATACATTGTGGGAGTTGTCTCAAGCTGGAGATTAACAGGTGTCAGCCTGAAGATTGTAAATGGCTCATGCTTTGGAATATTGACCTCTGAACCTTGACTTCAGTGCATGTTGGAAGGCTTGTCATTCAGCAACAGAAGGAGTCACAGACAAGGGGACCAACTGTGAAAAAGAGCTCTTGACATCAGCTGTGTCTCTATGCCCATATGAGTATTGTAACCAAGTGGGGGTACTGTCATATATGCAAAAAAAAGTATTTTCACTCATTTTATAATAAAATATTTAAAATCTAATAACACAGATGTGTTTTTCATTCCCTTAAACAATTTACTGTACTTTAGATTCAGTAATTATGACTTCCCATCCTCGGAAATACAATATTTAAAAAAAAGACCTACACTTCCCGTGAGCTTGGCCATGCAGCATGATACAAATTACAACCATATTTGTGTTACTTTTGGTTTGCAATTACGGTAATAAATATCTACTGAATTTATCGTTACTTGTTCGGCTGTATTAGATAGTTTTAATACAGCCGAACTAGTAATTACACCGCATCTAGATGTTCTATTTAAACAAAAAAAGAGATGTTGGTTTATTCAGAGATTTTTAGAGTAGAACCGTGAAAAGTGAGAATAATCAATACCACTGTTGTAAGTCAAATAGGGTTACAAATTGGATTGTGAAATATAAATCGACTGAATACATCAAATATCTAGTACAGCCAAACTAGTAATCAGACTGCATCTAGATGTTATGTGTTAACAAAAAGTAAAGAGGCCTAGTTTATTTTAGATACTTTAGAGCCGCACCGTGCAGCTTGATACATTTCAGCACCATAGTTGTAGTTCTTGTGAATACGCTTGCATATGTTGCGATAATTTTAACATAAACCATGATCTATCCCTTACCCCAAAAAAGAAACAACTTGCACAAATCTCACGAGAGCTTCAGTTCTTATCCATATCTGTAGTTTCTATCTTGCTATCTTGCAGATGCCGACACATCAGTTATAATAATACAATTCAAAACTATGTGTAAGGTTTAGTAAGAAACCCAGTAAAAAAAAACTGTCAATATGGTATTTTCACATTATGCATGACATCTCACAGATCAAGAAAATTGGCTGAGATAGATGACAAAAAGCATTGCCTCCCCTTTGTTTATTTATTGTTATTAATAACATACACCCACATAATTGTCTGAAAAGTAGCTTATTTTATGCATGCTGTGTAAAATGTATTTGGAATAACATGTATGTGTTCTCAGTAGTTCACCATTAAAAATGAATTATTATTAACCAATAATAATTTCAACAAAATACTCCACTTGCAACTTGTTGCTTTTATGAATAATATTACACAGTTGCTGCCATTTGTATATCAACATAAACTTTTATAAGGCCTTTACATGGTTACAGCTTGTATACGGCAAGAGGAAAGCCATTGGGGAATTAAAACAAATGTTTTCATTCCTTTAATCCAGTGAAATGTAATGGCACTTAAAATGAATCCGATATGATCCATGCAAATTTGATATGAAAAGCATACTGATAATACAACATGTTCACTTTGAAGGAGTGAATTAGAAAATCTTCAAATAAAGCATACATACAGAAAAAGGCTATTCAATAGCAACATCAACCAAGATATAAATCATAATATACTATGACGAAAACTTGTATCAATGAAGATCTCAATGATATGTTTGCCATCTTTACAGCTTCCTCATTGCTGTTACTTAGAATCTGATGTTGAAAAAGTTAGTCTAATGGTTTTGCTATAGAAGAAGTCGGGAATTTACATCACTATGATTCATGCTTATTCATGAATCATAGTGCATATTTTCATTCATGCATATTATGAATTCTTAGAACCATGAATGGAAATATAGTAATTTGATCCCAAGATAAATTAATCATTACTGTCACTAGTAACATTAAAGTTTTGTTGCTAGTAACAAATTACTGTTATTAGTAACAATAAAGATTAAGTAATCTTGAGAACAAATTACTAGATTTCCACCGTGTCACAAAAATGTGTCCATCCCCCGAGGGCATGTTGTATGTCTATGGACATTCATTCAAATTTCATAAGAATCAGTCAGTGTGAAAGCAGTGGTGATAGATGGAAAGTGTGATGGTGTGCAGCCAATAACTATTTTAAAGTAAATTCACTTAACTCTAATGATAAGAATGTACAACACAGTATAAAGATTATGGAACAAGGGAAGAAAGGTAACAACAGCTTTATCAGGCAGTACATGTCCCTAAAACTCATTGGAGGATGATTTTGAGAATACATTTAAGACTGTGACTACACAAGCCCTTTTTAAAACTACACAGTGTGTGATCACAGCTGGCAAGCACTGCACTGACGACACTGGCACCATTTCTTCACAGTATCCTTCTCCTCCTCGTTGATATGTACATGACAGACGCTGCTGAAATTTTTTTAGATTAAAATAGGGTTAGCGTCCAGAAACCAAGATCATCAGCAAATCCATAACAACTTCATTAATAGATTGTATTTAACACAAGATGAAAGATCGTCAAACCTACTTGTTCTCTGCACCTTAAATGTGGTTGGGACTTTTTTACACATGTTCTTGGAGTGCTCCCTAGTGCCTATTTTTCGGAAAACAGTTGCATCCAATCGTTGTGGTATGTTTGGTATTGTGTTGCCTTGCTCGCCCAAAGCCCTTGTTCCCAACAATTTACCACTTCTGGGCTTGACATTAGATAGAAGGATAGCAATATTGGCTGGGCTTAATGCAGCAAAAATAAAAATGGTGGCTTGTGGTACCCACAAATGCAGAAAACCTTCCTCATATCATAAAGCTCTAACCATACTTTTGTACTTTTTGTCTGAATTAGGGCCGAAGGATCTGTGTAAATCTCAAGATTACTTACCTATTTGAAAAGAAATCCGCTCTGCAGCCTTCATTTCCGCGTAATATTTATAATGCACTTTACATTTGGATCCAATCTCAAAGTGCTAAGTGCTGTTATGGTAGCCTACCATCATTGCCGGCCTCCTCTCAGTTGAAATAAACAACATACTAAATTGTATACACATTAAAATGCATATAATACACATTCAAATGTCCAGCAACTGATAATGACTTTACAGCATAAAGTTGTTATATGTTGCTGCTTAACATGGAATGCGGCAATAGATAACGACCATTTTCTGTAGCTGCGCATACCAGCCAAAAGACGTGGTATGCGATATTCTGTGATTGGTCACTGCATTTTCTGTACTTACTACTAATACTTCCTTGCATCATCTTAACCAGGTCATCAACTGGCTGTCTGCTAGCAGAAAGAGTTGAGGAGGTAGCTCCAAATATAAATGGAGAAAAACATGAAACAATATAAAGTACTCTACCATAAGATAGATTTGGGTTTATTTGTGGTGAATGTATATCTGTTTAAATCTTTAAAATGCATAGCAAAATTGTTTCTATTGTGTCTAGAAAAGGTAGAAGCTCCTTGTCTGCTGACTTCACGCACTTCTAAGTTTGGCTGTTGAACATTATAACCGTCTCCACACCCAACGCATCAAGGCTGGACACCTTTAAACATGTATTGGTAAAAGCCAGGACAAAAATCCCCATCCCAAAAAGAGGGATGGGAAATTTATTTAAACCAACATTTACAAATAAATTTGCAGAGATAAATAGTACATCAATAAGGCTGTTGCTGCCAGTGTTAGGCTGTGCTTGAAATCAATTCCTGTTTGTGTGCCCTTAAAAATAAAAGCAATCCCATAATGCAATGTGTCGCAGTTTAAAGGAATGAAAATTACTGTTGTGCAACAGTGCGCTCATCTTTGATGAAGCAAGGCGGATTAATTGTCAAAAAACGATGACAATTATTCTGTATCTCAAACTTAAATTCACCACTCATTATTGATTCAACTAGTACTAGACACTCGTCTATTATTAAGGGAGGAACATTTAAGTGAAAGCGTTAGTGATTTCAGACGCAGCCTTTGAAATAATAACTTTATAACTACATTCTCAAATCAGGTCAATACCCAAATCAATAGCAATATCAAGATTTAGTTCATAATGCTTTCTATAACTTTTGAAATTACATCACCATTTTCTGCTCAAATCACAGTTGCTGACAAACATCCTTAGCGATATGTTACTAACAAATCCTAACATTTATTCAAAACCACTAACTTGAGCTGCTTCAGGTGCTTTTTAACTTTAAGCTCCTTCATCTCTGGGCTAAGGTGCTGCGTTTTTCCCTTCAGCATTAAGAGCTGCTGTGTCTTCAAGGTATTGATTCTTCTGCTACTCCTCTATTGAGGACCACTTTGGCTTTATATCAGTCAGTGTGCCTGAGAATAAAAAATGCATTTAAAAGAATACTATTCTTTATATAGAGCAGGTATGGGTATGGACCTCTAAGGAGTTTCTATGGATGTTATCTGGACAAAGAGAGAAACATAATGGCAAAGTCTTGTCAAGCCTTTGTGTTCCGTTCTCCCTTTGTGTCTGTCCTGTGATTGGTCATCATGCTCACCAGTGTTTCCCCTCCAGCTGTGTCTCATTGTCTTGTTACTTCCGTGTATAAAGTCAGTCCTTACCTTCCCTTCTGTGCCAGTTCGTTGCATGATGTTCCCCGTATCGTCAAGCATCCCAGCCTTCTCACAGTGTCTTGTAATTCTATCCTAGTGTTTTTGTTCCTGTTTTTCCTCGTGCCCATTTTGGTAAAAGATAAATATTTTTGCACCTGCTCTGCTGCGTCTTTGCATTTGCATTTGGGTCTGAGCTAAACCCCAGAAGAGTTCATAACAAGTCTGAACAAAAAGTAGATTTCAAAGGGGACAAAAGAACTGATAAAGGTCAATTAGACCCTTGAAGGGGCGTACCTTTGAATCAATTAATTCATCATATCATTGATGATATTAATGGATCATAATTTTCCTTTATAAAGTGAATCTTAATTTTAAAAAGTTTATAATATGTTACAATACACTGGACATGTACAGGAAATGTTTCTCAACCTTGTTTCGCAGATGATCCCGGCAAAACAGATTGTAAGCTGAAATGTCACAAATGTCAAGTTTAGTCTTTGGGGGCCTTATATCAGAGAGAGCTTTAATAGATCTTTCATAATTTTCAATCCAGTTCTAAAAAGACAGAAACAAACATTAAGGCATAATATACAACCATTGTCTGTTACTATTTGCACATCCATCATTTTTCCCCTCCTCAACAGCTCAACTCGACATTGGTGGTCAATTGAGCTACAGAGTGAATGTAAAGAGGGAGAAGTGCTAGAAAAAACAAAACATTGAATATGAGAATTAAAGTTATTCTTTTGATTGTTTCACAGTGGTTTTGTTCTAGAACACAGCCACATAACCCTGCAAAAAGGTGAGAGAGAGAGAGAGAGAGAGAGAGAGAGAGAGAGAGAGAGAGAGAGAATTCGGATTTACTTTTATTACAACAGCTGCTGTTCCTGACAGAGATGTTAATCTTTTTATGAAAAGTTGGTTTTTAATACATTTTATTTAACATACCAGTAACTCATGCTTGGACGTATGACCGTCAACCCGAGTGACGCGGGGGACAGCCTGACAGGTATCCATTCATAATTGTTGCAGTGTAAATAAAAAAAAAAAAACATTTAAAAGAATATTTATATAACAGGACCTCTATGGGGTTTCTATACATGTTATCTGGACAAAATGTATATCTGTCTTTGTAAAGGTTTGTCAAGGTGTGTTAAGGTCATGTAGTGCAGTATCGTTAGCAGTTATCTAATTTTAAGTTAATACTAGCAACAAAGACAAAGAACAATTGCCAACATATACTAAACATTTTCTGTACTATGAGTACTGTTTTTACTGACATATAACTACATCAAACTATGAAACTACTGAAACATACTTTAAAACTTACCTGCAGTATAATGCGCTTCCTTTAAATGGATTGCGTCTGTTGTGGATCTGGATCTGGACTGACTGGTCCGTTCAGTCCAGTAATATCAATTTGTAACCTGATCGTGAACTGTAGTGTCTTTTTGGAGACTTCGGAAAATGTTACAAAAATTAGTATATATTGCATCTGACGACCAATGAAATGCTCAATTCATCGTCACTCAATCAGACCCCCCCTGTCACTATGTTAAGATGGAAGAGATTCAGTGGTCGATAACTGTAAACCTTCGAGGAGTGCATCGTCAATCTACCAAACCCCAAAACAATATTATCATGCAAACATTTCAGACAATGATGATAGAGGCTGCCTTGCAAGGCACCACATGCTCATCAGAAGTAATAACCATTCACGGCATCATTCACATGCCAATGGAACAGCCATTGGGAGCAACTTCGGGTTAAGTATCCTGCTTTTGTATTTGGTGCTCCGTCAATACAATACAATGCAATACACAGACAATTATTTTTCAAGCTGTCACCCCAAGTTGAACCCCATCTAACTTGTTGGGAGACCCCGCAGCCTTTCTGACTTCCCCATTTCAAGGTGTCTAGGTATGCAGCCCCCCTTCAAACAAATCACTTAAATTTATTTTATTTTTTAATTCATTTAGTAAAATTTGGCTATATATAACGTTCAAATTAAGCCACATTTGGCTTAATTTGAAGGTCGACAAGGTTTTTTTTTTACAAACTTTCATACGTAGTTCAGCTGAGATCACATACTTTCGAACTTTGCACTTATCGCGCTGATATAAGCCTATTTTTGCAAACATATGTGATTTTGGCCTTGTCTCGCTGAGATAAGTCTATTTTTACACGTGTCATTTTGTTCAAAAAGCACTTAGAAGCACGTTTCAAACCTAGATATAGTCACATTTGGCATAATATGAAGGCAAACCAGGTTTTGACTGTTTTCATGTGTATTTCAGCTAAAATCACATACTTTCTGAATTTGCACTTATCGCTCTGATATAAGCCTATTTTTGCAAACACATGTAATTTAGTTCAAAAAGAACTTAGAGGCAGCTAAGTGCTCAAACTAACTATATTAGTTAGTTTGACTAATATTTCATGTGTATGTCAGCTGAAATCACAAACTTTGAAATTTTGGCCTTGTCTCGCTGAGCGAAGTCTACTTTTACAAACTTGAGTCATTTTGCTCCAAAAGCACTTAGAAGCAGGTTTCAACCCTAGATGTAGTCAAATATAGTTTAATATGAAGGCATATAAGGTTTTTACTAACTTTGCCTGGTATTTCAGCTGAAATCACATACTTTGTCATTTTGGCCTTGTCTCGCTGAGCGAAGTCTACTTTTACAAACTTGTGTCATTTTGCTCCAAAAGCACTTAGAAGCAGGTTTCAACCCTAGATGTAGTCAAATGTGGTTTAATATGAAGGCATATAAGGTTTTTACTAAGTTTGCCCGGTATTTCAGCTGAAATCACATACTTTGTGATTTTGGCCTTGTCTCGCTGAGCGAAGTCTACTTTTACAAACATGTGTCATTTTGCTCCAAAAGCACTTAGAAGCAGGTTTCAACCCTAGATGTA
>VRLP01009097.1:0-13999 GCA_009660295.1 Lophius piscatorius
TATATATATATATATATATACATATATATATATACATATATATATATATATATATATATATATATATATATATATACATATATATATATATATATACACATATATATATATATATATATATATATATATATATATATATATATACATATATATATACATATACATATATATATATATATATATATATATATATATATACACATACATACATACATTTTAGTCTATACTTTATTTTTTTTGCTGCTAATGGAGTGGATGTTGCCAAACACAATTTTTGTTGTGTTTTACACGCAGCGAAGGTAAATATATATCTAAATCTATCTAGTCTAAAGTTGGCCATACATCGCTAATGTTGGTCCACTTTCTTTACTGTGCTTCTTATTCATCTTCGGAACATTGCAATGACCCAGATGAATAAGAATGCACACAAACAGATGGAAATTTTACAATTTTGAAAGAAGGAAACCAATTATTGTCTCTGCCTCATTATTTGGCGCCACTCCATAATATAAGGGCTTCGTATGTCAAACCACATGATCCGTGACTAACTTCAATCGGCTGGGCTTGTTCAAACCTTCTTATTTTTAATGTCTTGCATAATGGACATAAACGTCTCCAGGCTCGTCCTGTTTGAATTCCAAATGAGCCGACATACCTGCAGGCCTATCCTCTTTCTGTCCGCGGCACATACTTAGTTAAATGTAGGATTGGATGACAATTAGACATTTATCTGAAGGTAATTTTAACCAGACACCTACAGACTCTCACCTGATCATGTCACCTCGTGGCCTTAATAGTTGAACTTGATTTACCTCGGAGGCTGAGTGGAGACACAGGAGTGGAGTTGATGAAATATGTGGCTGCGTAGTTAAATTATTTTCACATATATGATGCTCAAAGTAGGTGGATCCTAGTTTTCCATTAAGTTGCATTCAAATCCAGCTGATAGTTTACAATCCTGCTGACAAACATAAGGAAAACTTATCCTCTTCTCTCCTCCTCGTAAAGGTAATTATTTATCTGTAGAACAACCTGATGTTGTTCAGAGGTTGAGTGGGACATGTCCCCTCTGCACCTGTGATCAGCATCACTTCAATCTCCTTTGATTACATAGTTATTGCTGTGTGCTCGTGATGAGGTGCTTATGTCACGCACATGTAATGAGGACTACTGCCTGCTCCAGTCACAACACTGAACAGGAGCTGCGCTCAGACATCAGTGTAAATCAGCGGTAGTATTCTGCAGGGGGTGGGATGTGGTGTGAAACACAACAGGGTGCTGCTCTCCAGTCTTTGAAAGGCTGGAAAGGGAGACACGTATCCTAATGTTATAATTTGTGTTTTTCTCTCCCTCTCTGTGCATTCACTCTATCATCACTTTGGAACTGGTCTTATTCTCACTCCTTCCATTTTGATCTGAAGACATTAACCCTTCTCATATTTTAAGTTCGATCATTCAGCTATTTCTGTGTGATATTGTACTTTCCTGTGAGAGGTATTTCAAGCATGTTAAGCCAAGGGCCCAAGGGTCAGAGGTTAAATACTTTCATGGATACACATAGATACACATAGTTGCTGTGTTCACTGACAGTCACACCTACTTTCACCTGTAAACATGCTGTACGATTGCAATGAAAACAATGATTTGTGTCAAAGTTATAGATTGTAGTAAGTGATCATTTTAACGGGAATCTGTAATATTTTTTTCATTCAAAATCCCTCTCTGGGGTGAAAATGCTTTTTTTGATTGGCTATCCA
Organism: Lophius piscatorius; assembly: GCA_009660295.1. Lineage (NCBI taxonomy): Eukaryota > Metazoa > Chordata > Actinopteri > Lophiiformes > Lophiidae > Lophius > Lophius piscatorius. The sequence goes on from VRLP01009097.1 coordinate 1,758, forward strand.
ACTGTGCCAAATTAGATGGTCCTCTTTGTTCAACTCCACATATATACACACTATATAAACTAGACCCATGCTGTCGTCCCAAACAGCCAGGGTATGTCCCCGAAAAGTCCCCAATCCCCTTCATTGTACAATCAATCGTCTTAATTGAATCCCTCAAATAAAAAGTTAATATTTAATAGTTAATATTTCTAGTAAAAAAAAAAGTGAGAATGAAAGCAAACTGAGAAAAATATGAACTATAAGATTAAAATATAATATTAACAAGATAAATCTCCTTTAGTTGATTCATATGCACCAAATTTGGACAAAATCAGTTCCTACCTTGAGAAATGATAGCCCTAAAAAAATTTAAGGTACACTTTCTCCGAGTGTCAGAAACGTACCTTTCCCGAAATCAATCCAGTTCTTCCTCTTAGTAAAGTCTATGACGGTATAAAATTTGAAAATGATCCATGTAATAATTTTTGAGGTATGTCTGGAAAAGCAGCATTTAAAAAAAAAAAAAAGAACTCCCTGTAGTGAATAAAATATGAATAATTAGAGTAGGAGCTGATATATGTAAGATAAATCTCCTTGAATCGATTTATATGCAGAAAAACATTTGATAAAATATGACCGAAAATATTTGGATATAAAGCTCCCTCTAGTGTTGGAAATATACTGCCGAATTTCCCCAAAACGCTGCAGTTCTTTTGTAACACTAAAGGTATATGTGTATGCAAACTTTGTAAAGGATCCTTAACGATGCTCTTGAGTTAACGCGTTAAAACAAAGGATCTGCAGCGTCGGCGTCAACTAAGGCAATTCAGGGATATTATAACATCCGCTTTGCACTATTTGATGCAGTATTCATCAAAGTGAGAGTGAGCATGCCAGTGCTCAGTGTCCAGCCATGGCCCGTTCCCTCTCCATATTTATGGAGAGGGAAATAATATCTAAACTATCTAAACTGACGAACCACTCTCATTATGTTTTCCTGTCAGGCGGCTCAGCCAGAATAGCAACTGCTGTGAGACCGTCCTTTTGCCAAGAACATCAATTATCATTCCAACAGTCATGTAGTTTTATGGCCCCTTGTTCTACACTCTTTAATTGTGAGCTCAACATGCACAGCTGGCACCACCTCTCCGTGTGCTGTTCAAATATTATCAATAGCAGCAGCACACGCTGGAGGGAGGAAAGGTGCCAAACAACATTTCACATCAGGGACCTCTGAGATCCAGACCTTTGAAGGCTAAAATTGGCACAGCCAGAGTATTGTTTTCTTTGAGGCGCTAATGAAACATTGTGTTAGCTCTGTGATTTAGCAGCACAGGATCAGATCCTCACTGGGGGAGTGATTTTCCTGATGGGTTTGGTGCAAACACTTTACTGACAGTGTTCAAGTTTGACAGCTGCTGCCCACTTATGCCACATTCAACCGTTCACCTTCCATCCTTATCTCACATTAGGACGTTCAATAGCCTTTATTTGCAGCAACCTGGATAATTGGGGAGGGTTCCCTCATGAAGTGCATCTGATGTAAAAACTATGCCAAATCAATATGCGGAACACAAAACTGAATACTAAACCAGATCAATTATAGTCCTGGTTAACAAATACCTCACTGGTACAGTTAGCCAGCAGGGAAAACCTATGGATGGAAACAGGTGATCTCTTGTAGCAACACCTATAGGGAGCAGCCGAAAGATGAAGAAGGGGAACAGCCTTAGGATAAAATATTTTCTTCAAGTGACCTTGATTTAATTAAAAAACATAACAAAGACCTTGTACCACATAAAACATCTGATGGGAGTACCCATTTTATACGAGTTCTGTCTAATCCAAAAAACCCATACTTTCAAAAATGTATGAATATGAATTTAGCTATAGAGTATTATGGGTGCCGATGCTGGTGCACAGCAGGGGGTGTTGCTGCTAGTTGGACTGGTGCGATCGGGATCAGGAACTTTTGAATTTACATCAAATTAAAACAAGCTCAGCACATGGTGGCGCTGTAAGAAGCACAACCCCGGGCAAAGAATGTTTGGAGATCAAAGCCACCTCTTTATGTGAGGAGTTTGCGTGTTCTCCCTGTGTTTGCTTGGGTTCTGTTCGGGTACTCTGGCTTCGGTGCAGAAGACGCCATTTTGGTGAAAGAATGATTGTAATTGGATCGTAAAAATATAAAATATGAGTCTGTCTGTCTTTACGTGGCGGTCATGTAATTTCTCAACAATATGGCCAATTGGCTACATTAATTAAAACAGTTATTTCATGCACAGGGCCATTTTTCAACTAGCGTTCCATCTAGGCAAGACTTTTTTCCAACTCCACCCGAGAACCTTTCCAGGTCAATCCGGAGCCTTGGAGAAATGTGACCTCTTGCTCAGTCCCAGTAAGAGGTTCAGGGTGCACCGACCCCACTACTTTAATTGTTGACAGTTTCAAGAGTCAATTTCATATTAATTCTTTTTTGGATGTTGAGGTTGTGTTCCTTTGCATTTTCTTGTGCCAAACACCCAGACAAATTTGTGTTGAAAGATTCCCCGTGTGTTCCCTCCTCAACTGGGTTGGAGAGGAGAGAGGGTGCAGTAAGTTTGTTCCTTAGTCCATGGAAGCATTCATTCAGCATCCATTGGTGCAGCGAAGTAGAGGCACAACATACGGCCGCCATCCGCACAAAATAATTAGCAAATAGAAATAGTTAACATTTTCTTTTCATTGGGTTTAAGATCCTCATTGACTTTCTGCCAGTTCAAACAGGAAATCTGCGTTGTAATAATAATAATAATAATAATAATACATTTAATTTATAATGCACTTTACATTTGGATCAAATCTCAAAGTGCTATCCTGTATAAGCAAGGCCAACGTCTCCTTCACATGCTAAGGAGACTGATGTCTCTCCTGAGGTCTCTTGGAGACCTCTGTTTAGAACTTGCTGGACTCTGTTTAGAAAATTATTCGAAACTTTAGATGGATCAACAATCTTCTCCTCTGTGGCTTGCTGGGATGGATAAAGCAGAGACGGACAGGAAAAGACTCAACAGGCGGTCCATCTCTGACATAGACTGTTCCCTTGACTCTGTGATGGAGGTGGGTACGATTAGGATGTTAACCATGCTGACATCCATCCTGGGCAACACCTCTCACCCCGTACATGTGTGTGGTGGAGCTCTGGTTAGTTCTTTGAGCCATGCAGCAGTAAGATGGTTTAACAACTCACTGAGAAATGGCTGTTCCATCTGAAACACTGTAAATGTATAATCTACTCATCACCTCATACATGAAACACACCATGTGTGTCTAGGCTGCTTAGTTCCCAGAAAGTCGGGACATTATGGAATCATCATTGTGTCAATTGCAGATCCTTCATGTGAACTCGATAACTCAAAAACTTTTTAATGGATCCTTTTTAAATTTAATACTCACATCAACCTTAGTGCCAGGAAGAACTTGATTAATTTTCCAAAGGTCTAACACCAAGGCCATAATGTCTCCACGATGGTCCAAATTAGTCCAACTTTAGTCAACTCGAGGGGATCTAGCTTATTTTCTTCAATATTTCATATTTTACTAATAAGGGGGAGCTTTTTTACAAAAAAAAAACAACATTGTTTTCGGACATAAATTCACATTTAATTTCAGGAGTTTAATCCGGGGAGTTCCTTGTACAAGGCACGGTATTTGGACTTTATCATATATATACCCTTGCTGTCAGGCACAAAAGCATAGGAGTTATTAAAAGTAATGGACTTCTTTAATTTATGGAAATTGGACTTTGTCTAGATTAATCTAGTATTCATACATTTACCTTTATTTAAATCTCTTTTTATTTGCAGATTTGTTATTACAGACTAATTTATCATTTTTTTTACCGCCACTGTCACTTCATAATGTTCTTTAGCTGCTGTAATGACTACATTTCCTTTGTAGGATAATTAAGTATAAATATTTAAATTTTGTGAATTATTTTCAAATGTCACATTGTGAGGATGCGGAAATATAAAGAGCTGGACAACGGAATAGTTGGCCTGTCTGGACTCATCACATTTGTAATGAAATATCACCTTGCCATATATTCATGGAAAAGTTCACATTCAGCTAACTGATACTTGGAGAGAGAGGCCAGGGGCACACGGAGAATCTTTTATTTTAATGTTTCAATCCTGCATCAGGCAGAGACTAAAATAAGAAAAAAAAGTTTTACAAGAGAGAGATTCTAAGTGAAGACATCTCGCCTTCAGCGGCTCACTCCTCCGTGTCAATGCATTTGCATACAGCTGAAGAAACGAACTTCCTCTAGTCAGTGAGATCTCGCCACCAACCTTTGGTGTCACTCCACTCCTCATCCCCCTCTGAAATAAACTCTCATTTTGTCATTTTCTCAGTACTTGTTCTAAAGCGACTGCCATTAAAACATGTCCTTAGAAATTTTCCACTTTTCCATCCACAGGCCAATACCCTGAACGTTGATAGTGATATATGTGGTTTGCAACAACTCCTGCTCAGGGTTGGTATCATGAAAAGCCTCACACATTTCAAAGCGAGGAAAGGCCAATGTCAATCAAAAGTGTAATTTCTTGATGTTCATTTTGACAGCATCCTTTTATTTACTCGCAGATCGATATGAACAGAAAGAAGCAAGACAGTGTTTGGAGTATCTGCGTGTTGCATCAATACCACTGACAGGATCAGACATCTGCTTTCTTCCTTCTGCTCGGATGGAAGACTGCAGTACTGCATCTCAATTTTTGGATCAAATAAAGAATACTGTGCTGTACTACTCCCACTCGCTGGCTGATACGAAAGATGGAATTACCAATTGGGATCAAATGAAACAAACAATAAAAACAAAGCAAAGAAGTAGTCAAAACTACATTACAATAAACTTAAATGTTTCTAAAAGAGAGGGAATTAGCAAGTCATTTAGTCTTCACTTATGCCCACTCTTTATGTCTTGCATAGGTATTTTTTAGAGTAGAAGAAGAAGAAATGTCCTTTATTGATTACAAACAGCCATTCACATTAGAACATAGTGAAATTATATATCTATGCATTTGACCCATCCCTGAGGGAGCAGTGGGCAGCCCCTTTGAAGCGCCCAGGGAGCTAGGGTTCAAGGGTCTTGCTCAAGGACCCTATGATAAGTGGACCCTATTGGGACTTGAACCCACTGAGCTACTGCCAAGTTTGTGAATGCAATTTAAAGATGTTCACTTTGTTTATCAACCACATAAACACTCATTATGTGAAAAAAATAGGGCTACAGAAAAGATCTGGAACTCCAAAAATACTCCAAAGAAAACACCGGAGTATTCCAGATTGTGATGTGTTGGGAATGTTTCACAGCTGAAAGTCCGGACGAGGTTGGAAACTAGGTTTGGGTTTTCGTTACAATATCTGTAACTGCTTATTATGTTTCAGGGTTGCGACCGCTGGAACCTATCACAGCTGACATTGGGGACAGGGGGGGGGCACACCTTGAATGAAAGAAACAGACAACCATTCACCCTCTCATTCAATTCTAAAGGCAATTTAGAGTCATGTTTTTGAGCTGTGAGAGGATGCCGGAGAGAACATGCTAAATCTCATGCGATCAGGAAATAAATGAAAAGTCAAATACCTTTGTCAATCAGACAGCCCCTACGGTACAAATGTTGTTGAGTCTTTGAGAAAAACCCTCAAACCCAATTTGTTCCCCAGGTGCTTAACATGCACTGCCCTCTTCTCCTCAGGTATTTGTCACATGCAAAGAACTAATCAGTTAAACAATGTTGTATAAATGTATGAGTCAGAAAATGATAATTAGTATACTTTCATGGTTGACATATGTGGCCACCCAGGCCAGCATCTTGCCCTGGGGTTTCACAGATGCGTGCATCAATAACAATAATAATCTGAATTGTGCCATCACTGATCGGTTCGCTATCGTTCATGCTGCACATGATATGAATCATTACGTCAATGCATGGGTCAATTAAGCCTGTCAGATTGAGCAACTGACCTATAGCTAGTGAGTGTACAGACTTGTGCCTACAGGGAGGGATTCCACACTCAGGAGTAGGTATCTGGGTATTTCCGTCCGTACACATTCAGGTCATAACATAGTTCCTTAGTGTTAATTTGGAGACCTGACATCCTTCAACTTACGCGCGGCGCCCTTCTTCCCCATCTACGTATTCTGGGGATCAGAATATGTCATCCCACCCATCATTTCATGTCTATTAGGTGGATAAGACGACCAAAGCCCGAATGGTCCTGTTTGGCCGCGCTGGGATCAGAAAAATATTTAGAAGATAAAAGCAGATGTGGCCAATAAACGCTGTTATGTGTGATGTGTAAATATTAATAACGTATAAACAATGATAAGCCAAATCAGTGCTCTGATGAATGACATCTGAATCCACGTGTATGGTTGTTCATGATTGTCTGATGTGTCAGAATGTTTATGGTAAATGTTGAATTTGTGATTCTCTCTCTAGCCTGTATGTAAATGTCTTAAATGGAACTACCCAAGGATGTAAATGAAAATCAGTGCAATAAAGCTCCTATTCTTCCACTTCATTACCTCCATCAACCTCCAATTGGGCGAGGCATAGGTTATTAATGAATTATTCGGAAAAAAAAAAAAAAATCCAAAAATGCCATTTATGCTATAAAAAAAAAATCAAGATGTAACATGACCAAAATTTTCTATTAACTTTATGATATTCCAAAATCTACATCTGAGTAATATTTCATGCTTAAACCATCAATTGTTTTGTCTTGCAAGCACACAAATAAACACACATACATACATACATAGGTAAAAATTCTTGGATCCATTCTTATTTCCTGATATATACCTAAAATTTACTGGATTATTTTCCCGCCTAAGATCCATCCTTCCACCAAACGCATATAATCTGTTCACCCAAACTGCTCAATCAACCAAACCACATAAACAAACACAGGTGGTAATTTTGCCTGGTTGGTGGACGTAAAATAAAGTCTGACTCAGGACATTTTGTTTAAAAAGTCTATGCATCTGCAATGTCCACCCATTCAAAACCAGGATGTCAGCCAGTGTGTGTGGATGTGGCTCACCCCAACAAAGGCAGTTCTAGTGGCTTGTGTGAGGAGCCTTTGTCTGGTGGACTGCAGTTAAGCCTTTGAAGAATTGGCCCCATGTCCTCAGTGGAGTTCTCAGGCAATATACTCATAGTGTGAAAGTTGCATCACGGCAGAGTATTCTCTCAGTGTCCATACTTTACTTGTAGTTGGCGAACTTCCTCTCCCATAGTAGACTAAAGTTGGAAGTCTTAAGGAAACAGTTGATCTACTCGGAAGCAGGGAGGAGTCGGTTGCGTTGTTAAAAGATATTGACAGGAAGTATTAATATCAGTCAACTCAAGTAGAGGAATGTAGTTATTATTATGAATTATAACATTGAGGCACTGTTCTGGGATCAGGGACAAATTACACAACCACAAATTCAGTCCTATATATATGAAGGGTTGAATCTGATTGGCTGGGAGTTGGGATAAAACCACCAATGAGAATTGGATGGCCCCTCTGCCTCCTGAACTACAGCCTCCACTACATTCGTGAAGGATCACAAAAGCTGCCTTTATAATATATCAGGGTTTATTTAATAATATACTCTTAAATCAAAGAGGGTGGGGAGTGGGAGAGCAGAGAGAGAGGGGGCCACGATTGTGACATTACCAGGTCACAAGAGGAAGAACAAAATGGAGATAATGACTCAATATGCCTCTAGTGGTAAAATCGCATGGGGCAGATTTGTTAAGCCGCTATGTGGTCTATGTGTGAATGGTGTTAAATGAATGTATGTGTGTGGATTTGTGTGTGCGCAGAAAAAAACAGAGTAACAAAGTCTTTTCCCCTCAGGGGCCGAGTCAGCAAATTTGTTTTGAGTTGAGATGGAGGAAAGAGAGTGGTTCGTGTGAAAAAGGAATGAACGTTTGTTTGGCTCGTACTTTAAAGCCACCCCCGTCACTGCGGTATGCCCCCGCTAACAGGTGTGTCTTGGATTCCTTTGGTTTTCGTTTCATGGGAACTGATGGAATGCCCCGTGAAGTTTACAAAAATCCTGGAATCCAAAGACTAAATGCGCGCGACTTATTAACAATGGTCATCAAAGGACAACTTGACTTAACCAGTCGTCTCCAACAGCAAGTGTATATCCCCCGCAAAGCCTCCAATCCCCTGCATCGTACAAGCAAACCCCCTGATTGAATTACTCATAGTCGAAGTTACGTCTGAGAAAAAAAAAAATTTCCCAAGTGAGTAAAATATGATCTATTTGAGTAAAATGTAAATATGCACCAAATTTGGACATAATCTGACCAACGGTTGAGAGATTATGGTCCGAAAAACTTTTGGAGATAAATCTCCTTGAATTTTCGGGTTTATAATTACACACTGGTTAACAAAACGGCAGCAGTTAAAAATCCCTGGCTGAGAGGCATCACAACAAGCAGTCCCCACTTCAGAAGCCTCTATCTTCTGAACAGAAGCTTATATAAATTATCTCAGGCCTGGTGCTCTCCAGAGCTAGAGAGGGAAGGAAGGAGGAAAAGAGGAACAGACAACACGTGCAACCATACAGCTAGAACACTTTAATATCCTTTACCCACTTATTTAGACATTAGACACAAGATGGTGCTTGAGTTGTTGCCTTTTTTTGCAGCTCTAACCTCTTCTTCGTTTTCTTTTTAGTGTGTTTTGTGTATTTTTTCCTATTTTTTCTACTACTCCTTTTCCAGCTGTTAAAACTATGAATGTCCAATTTTCCATTGTTGGTATGTTGAAATTAGCATTAGGCATGTTTCTCTGAGAGAAACAGTCTGTGCTGTCTGATCCAAGGGAAGAGCTACTTTAGGACAAACTGATGAAGAGGTTAGGCAGATTTGATTTTATGGCTAATGGGAGCCTTAGTTTTGGGTTTAAAGGGACCAGAAAGTGTGGGCCGATGATGAGTGGTCGATTCACTTTGTAGTTCACAGGAAATGCGACTTCATCACCACCACCCCTGGGTGAAGATGAAAGCAGAGCCAGATAAGGAGGCTGACGGGTCACCAAGGAGAAGCCTGGGGTTTCCCTTTCACCTCTGACAGATGGACAGCCTTCAGGCCGAGCATCTGATGGCCCACCAGTGCTGACAATGCTCATACTACTTCCTTCCTCCATGGCCTCTAACACTGTCTGTCAGTTTGTGTCTGCACACACACACACACACACACACACATACCACTGGGTTTTCCCCCTCTCCTCCCACGATTGAGGCTGATTGGAAGATAAGATTTGACCGGGCAGTGAATGTCAAACTTTCAAACATCTCAGTGTTGCAGTTATGTCCAGTGTGTGTGTGTGTGTGTGTGCACACATGCTTTGTTCATGTCTCTCAATAGACTCCATTCATTATGTAGGAAAAGCATTTCTCAGGATATGGATTATTTTTACTCAGGATTTAGACACCTCTGTTCCTTTATAGTAGTTGTTGTTTCATTAATTTCAGACATCAGTTCCAACAAACCAGATTCAAAAAGCAGCCATTTCCTCGGACACCGCAGTTTGCCGTATTTGCATTCACTATCTTTTGGTTCTTCGCATTATGCACCGTATCTGTATCTGTTTATCCACGTCAGTTATCTGGATCCACACCACAAGTCAGAATTTGGGTCGTTTAACATGGTGAAATGGGGCCACATTCAGGGAGAAAAATAAGACATTTTCAAATAAATTTGAAATATAAAGAAAATTAATAGTAATTTAATGACAAAAAAAATCAACATATTACATGATTAAGGTTGACATTTATTTAGAATATACTTTTCAATAAGGAAATTTCATATCAAAGGAAGAGAGCAAAAAGTCCTAACGAGAAGAGAAAAAGTTTAAATAAAGACAAAAGTCGTAAATTTACAACGATCAAGTTGTTATTCTACAATTTAGTCAGTTTATTACAAGAATATTCATGATTTTATTAGTATAAAGATAGAATATTGAGAGAATAAACTCACAAAGGTAATAATATTATTACAATGAAGCAGTCATTCATTGAAGGGACTAATAAAATGAGATCATTTTACAGGAATTAAGTCACAACTTTATGAGAATAAAATTGGAATATTACATATATTATATAATTACAAAAAAAGACAAAATATAACGAGAATAAAGTCCTTATGTTATGAGAAAAATAATCTTAATGTTGCAAGAATTAAGTTAAATTACAGCATTATTTCTTTGGATAAAGAGACTATTTTATGAGACTAAATTTAACTAAAATAAAAAATATCATAATACAAGAATACTCACAGCAGACTGCAGGGATATTTTTCTCATTAAACGTTTTTGTGATATGATTTTTTACCACATAATTTTACAGCTTTTGCATTCCTACGATTCCAACTTTTTCTAGTAAATTGATGACTTTATTGTTGTTACATTTCACTTAATTTGATGTGATTGAATGAATACATTTTTTCACTGTTGCTCTTACAAAGTACAAGCCATTAAATTAGAAATAGATGGTTTAACTGGGAGTTATAAAGCTGATATGCCATTTCTATAACCAAAGTTTGAGATATTATGGAATCCTAATTGCCGCCACTGGGCATCCACAACAACTCAAAAGCTATTTTATGGATCATTTTCAAATGTTATAACCTTATAGACCTTCCAGTGACGAAGAACTAGATGTGATTTTGGGAAAGATTGGTTGTCTATTTCCGCAACTAGGGGAAGCTTTATATCAAAGAGTTTTTGAGTAATTAGACTTTTACAATGGCCTCTTATCCTAGCATTCATAATGAGATCCTGCACCAGTACAGATATTCAGGGTTCAAGGGTGCAGTCAACCCTGTAACCCCAACTGGTTTGTGTGGCATGAAGGGACATGCTTACTTCATCACATTTGGTAACGTGTAACACTATCAAAAGGCGACAGGATGGGGGTTGCATCCTGCTAGAATGATGACTCTGATGGGTTTTCACATCTGTAGTTCGGCCTTGGCATGTGGCATGATGTCTCTTCAGATTCTCTCTATTTATTGCCCTTACAAGTGATTCATCTGACAAATTTTGGGAAGCTCTGTCCAACCCCTTTGTTATGACTTCCTGACAAAAAAATTAAAGCTTTATGCATTTCTCCCACCGTTAGTATGGTCATAATGTGTGTGAATCCTTTTTTTTATTTAGTGCATTATCAAAAGCCCCTATAACTGCCACTCTCGCATAAAAATAACCCCGGTGCAGGAGTTGATGCAAACTGGTGGGACTGATTGAGGTAAGCAAATTCTAGACCCCTTTCATGAATTATTTGTATTTATTTCTACCTATGTGTTCTAATGGAGTAATGTGAATAAATGAAGTTACCAGTAATACCTATCTGTAAAGAACAAACAAATGTCTTTGGCCTAATGTATCTGCATGTATCATCATCATCAGGTTGTTTGTCCAGGAAAGACCGGCGATTCCAGTGGAATTATTGAATGTCCATTCATCCATCTATCTGTTTACTGTACATCTGCTAGTGGCTGTGGTTGGAAACAAACAAATGACTGCCACTCACAGAGTAGGAAATAAACAGAGCAGCACATTCACACCTACCAAATGGAGAGTTTCCAGTTCTCCAACAGAGAGAGGGAGAAGATGAAACTCCACACAACAAAGCTCTAGCTGAACACATTTAATACCAGGACCCTCAACATATGTCATCAAACATATTGGTGGCATTTCTTTGTTATTGTTTCTGTTTGCAGGGATGTTGTGGCTTTAAATAGAACCACGTTGGAACGATTCCTCACAAAGTTGCCAACATTTTTTCTGGCATGATATCCTCACCACAGGTGTCTCAATATGCGTTCCTCTCTGGACTTGGGAATGGTGATTAATCCTGAGTCTAAACTCAAGTAGTTTTCCTATCCAAAGACTTCATCAACCGAGTGTCCTGGAGAGGTTCTGTTTAGTCATGCATTACTGTGATGCACTTGGAACAGCCATGTAACCAAAAATGTATTTTGAAAGAAAGAAAGTTTATTGAAAGAAACAAGCAGCTATGGCAGTAGCAGAAGAGGAAGAAAAAAAAGAATTGTACATTGTAACTCTGTAATTACCATTAGTGTTTTCTGAAATATTTATTTTTTGATGGAGAATATTGATGTTTTAACTTCAGATCTGTTGTCCTGACACCGTCCTCACACTGCTATTCAGACTGTGTCCTTCGTCCTCGGGGGTTTGTATTTATTTTT
>VRLP01009098.1:0-13991 GCA_009660295.1 Lophius piscatorius
ACTTTGCAGGTGAGACCGGATAAGGTCATGTAGGCGGAGTCATACACAGCACATATGTTAAACACTTTGCAGGTGAGACCAGATAAGGTCATGTAGGCGGAGTCATACACAGCACATATGTTAAACACTTTACAGGTGAGACCAGATAAGGTCATGTAGGCGGAGTCATACACAGCACATATGTTAAACACTTTACAGATGAGACCAGATAAGAGACATGTAAAAAAGACATTTGTAGGATGTTGTCTTTGTTATTTCCTTTATTTTGTTTGTCAGCATTAGTCTTAATCCGTCTCTCACACCTGCATGAGAAAAGAATGTTCAGTTCTTGGTTTAGACCGGTTCACATGAAGCTGCTGTTACCTCCTGCAGGTTATTCAGAGCGGGTCCGGTCCAGCCTCGAGACGGACTCTACGCCATCAGGAAGTCTGGAACAAAAACCGCAAAGGTAAACATGATAAAACCGCGGCGGTGATCTCATGTTACAAAGTCTAAACTGATTTTATGAGAAGTAAATAACAACAGCAGAGATTTATTTATATTTAGTTCATGTCTGTTAGTGGAAGTGTCGGTCCATCTGTCTGTCCGCCACTCAGTTCTGAACCTCCAGCAGCAGATCCCATCAGTCCGTCCGACGGTCCCATCAGTGTTCAGTAAACTACCTGAATGTAAAGTAATACTGGTTAACTAGTAGCATTTAACTAGTGAGTGATAAACAACTGGTGGTAAACTAGCAGCTGTAAACTTGTGAGTGGTAAGCTACTGGTGGTAAATCAGCAGCTGTAAACTAGTGAGTGATAAACTACTATTGGGAAAACAAGCAGCTGTAAACTAGTGAGTGAAAAAACTACTGGTGATAAAGTAGCAGCTGTAAACTAGTGAGTGGTAAAGTACTGTTGGTAGAGTATCAGCTGTAAACTAGTGAGTGATAAACTACTGGTGGTAAACTAGCAGCTGTAAACTAGTGAGTGGTAAAGTACTGTTGGTAAAGTATCAGCTGTAAACTAAAGAGTGATAAACTACTGGTGGTAAACTAGCAGCTGTAAACTACTGGTGGTAAACTAGCAGCTGTAAACTAGTGAGTGGTAAAGTACTGGAGGTAAACCTGCAGCAGTAAACTAGCCAATAACTCACAATCCTTTATTCGGAAGTTTGTTCTGGTGTTAAAAGTTAAAGTCATACTGGTAAATAAACCAATGATAAAATGTTTGTGTGTTCTGGTTCAGGTTCTGGTGGTTTGGGACGACAGTTTATGCAAAGCCAGAAACTACCGGCTGTTTGAAGAGGTGAGTCGTCGGCCGCGAACACGAATTTCACTGACATCTTCAACATTCAAACACGTCGGTTTGGGTCGGGTCCAAGTTTTGAACGTTGATGGTTTATCTGTTCGGATCAAACATTTGATTCTGTTGTCAAGCACTGGTCATATTTCTCCTCCTGATACTTCCTGTTGTTGTTTTGGTGGAGGCTCTAAATACTTAAGACTCCCATGATGCCACAGCAGACAATCAAGAGACAACCTCGTTAGAGATGGGGTCAAGGTACATACCCTCTGTGTATCAAACACCCACTGGAAGTTAAATTCCTGACCCCTGACCCCTGACCCCTGACCACACCACCAGGCAGTTAGAACTGTAGAGAAGACATCAACTTAAAAAACAGGGTCCAGGTTTCTTTTGAGTCAAGCTGGAAGATCCTCATGGATCGGTCCAAGCTCTGGATGAGGTCATCCTGTGGGATAATGGTCCACTCCTCAGTCAGAACCGCTGGGTCTGTGGAAAACATTCAGACTTTGCCATCTCAGCAGCGGTGCCTCAGAGAATTTGGGATGGTTCTGGCGGTAACCGGTCAGAGCCTGTTTGTGATGTGCAGCAGGTGGATTCATCAGACAGGGTTCTGGTTGACCAAGCCTGAATGTCTGCCAGGGATCCACTGGTTACCAAATGGTGGTTATTTCCCTCCCTACTTACAGAGGACACCTTCTCCCACCCCCCCGGCCTGTCCCTATTGAGGGGCCAGTTTAACCAGGGTGCGGCCAGTTGGACTAGGGAGGGGAAAGTCTCAAGAGGGAGGGGACAGTCTGAAGAGGGAGGGGACAGCTTGACGAGGGAGGGGACAGTCTGATGAGGGAGGGGCCAATTTGACGAGGGAGGGGACAGTCTGACGAGGGAGGGGACAGTTTGACGAGGGAGGGGACAGTTTAACCAGGGAGGGGACAGTCTGACGAGGGAGGGGACAGTTTGACCAGGAAGGGGACAGTCTGAGGAAGGAGGGGACAGTCTGACGAGGGAGGGGACAGTTTGACCAGGGAGGGGACAGTTTGAACAGGGAGGGGACAGTCTGACGAGGGAGGGGACAGTCTGACCAGGGAGGGGACAGTCTGATGAGGAAGGGGACAGTTTAACCAGGTAGGGGACAGTTTGACCAGGGAGGGGACAGTTTGACCAGGGAGGGGACAGTTTGACAAGGGAGGGGACAGTCTGACCAGGGAGGGGACAGTCTGATGAGGAAGGGGACAGTTTAACCAGGTAGGGGACAGTTTAACCAGGTAGGGGACAGTCTGATGAGGGAGGGGACAGTCTGATGAGGGAGGGGACAGTTTGACGAGGAAGGGGACAGTTTGACGAGGGAGGGCACATGTAGGATTCGTTGATTAAAGGCAGTGAATAATTGGACTTTGTGTTTGGACAGGGCGACCACATCTTTCTGGACAGCGAAGTGACTTTCTCAAATCTGCAGTCTCTGATCGAACACTACTACGGCCATCCTCTTCCTCACCACGGCTCACTCTGCCTGCAGACCCCCTACAAAAGACCGCCGCCGCCACCGCAGACTGAAACGTAAGAAGAAGAGGGTCACTGCGGCTGAACTCCGTCCAGGATAAGTTCAGACTCACCGTCACAACGGATGATCCCGGATCGTCCTCTGACCGCGGAGAAGAAAGGGTCTCATCCTTCCGCCGCTCCTCCAGCAGAACAGAAAGAACCTTAATAGCAACAAGATCTGAATCCCAGGAGAGAAAGATCTCACCCGTGGGGCAGGCAGCCACGCCTAGTATTTAGCAGATGGAAATAAACCATTTGTTGTATACTTGTTTGAAGAACTTGGGGTCAACAAAGTCCTATTGGAAGGGATAAACCCAAGACTGTGGGCATCGGCACTGACCCGTTTCCTTCCATCTAATCATCACGTGGCCCAAGACCATTCAACGCTGACACTGTCAGTGGTACAGATTTGATTGACAGGCTCACTGGTGTCACACACAGGTCTTTCTGGTCGGGTACGGGGTCCAAAAGTCTCAATGTGTCTCACATGGACTAGGAACATCCAGATGGAATGCACTTTAAAAAATATATCATTTCAGATACTGAGGGGTGGAGCAACATTTCTAGCTCAACCGGATTCTCAGTCAGAGAACCGAAGACGTTCTCTGACTTGAACAGAACTTGAACCAGAACCAGAACCGGTCCAGTATTTCAGGAAATCCCCATTCTTTTTTTTAGATGCTGAAAAATCTGCAGGCACCTGCGACTTTAAGGCGTCATCATGATATATTTATATAGATATGCTGTAGGTAGTGTAAAAAAGTCCTGTATAAATGTAAATGTGTTGTCTGATAGATAAATATACGATGACCATAAATAACACGTATCACAGCTTCCTGTTGTCCTTTCTCAGTTCTGTGTCTGAACTTTGAGACCGGAGCTTCCTTACTTACTCTGTACTCTTTATGATCTATTTAGTCTATAGAATGAGAGGAAACGCTGAAAACTACAGTCCGGAACCGAAGTCCAAAGAACATTTCAGTTTTACCATCATCTCACCAAACAAACAAACACAGAGACGTGACTGTAGAAAAGAAGCAGTGAAACATTTACTGAGGGATAAATTATTTCAGTTTTAAAATGGTTCTGATTTTGTCTGTGTAGATTCTCCTTCATCCAGGTCCAGGTTCTGGATCTCCATGTGGGTTGAGTCCAAAGAAACTGGACTTCTGCTTGGGCTTGAAGACGTTTTCTCCTCTTATCCAAGAGGCTTCTTCAGTTCCAACAGGGGGGCCAGAGATTCTACACCTCCAGAAGTGTTGGTTCATAGAGGGCCGTTGGCGGTGGGCCGCACATAACTAATGGGGGGGGGTCCGAGTTGTCAGGGGTCCGTAGGGAGGGAGTGGTCTTGATTGTCCGCTAGGGCAACACGTGTGTCGTTAGCATCACGTGAGCTGTTAGCATCATGTGTGTCGTTAGCATCACGTGTGTCACACACACAAACGCAAACATATATTCACCCAAACACACTCTAGGAGACAGGTTCTAGTTGGGATGGGGTCTAGGACACAGGTTCTAGTAGGGGTGGGGTCTAGGAGACAAGTTCTAGAAGGGCTGGGGTCTAGGAGACAAGTTCTAGAAGGGCTGGGGTCTAGGAGACAGGTGTTTGTTTTGGATGAGGAAATGAGAGAAGTTAATTGTTTTCAATCAAATGGACTGAAGCGGTCTAGATGTGCATTAGGTCTGGGTGTGGACTAGAACCACTTGAGGGCAGGAGGTTGTGGATCGTGTCTCTAATAAGTAGAACTTTATTGTCAAAGAAGCTCATGAAGTCATTGCTACTGAAGGTTATATGAATACGAGACTCAGTAGAACTCTGACTGTCAGTCAGCCTACAGAGTGGACTGTCCTTCAGTATCTCGCTGAAGGAAACTTCATCATGTAGACCATCAGAACAGCTTAGTGTGTAGGTATGTTTGTGTTTGTGTGTTTCAGTAATACTGACAGTCAGAGGTGTTCCTTCATCCTGACTGGAACGATGACTTTTGTGTGAGCAGTTTTCTCAGGGAATGAAGAATCTGGGACAGACGGAGCCTGGGGGACATCAGCAGCATCACTGAGGCTGAGATCCTTGCTCCGATAAAAACTCTAAGAGCCCATGAAAGCTGGCATCTCACTTCCCTCTGGAAACCCCGAAGACTCAGTGATCATATGTGTAGAGATAGCATGTGAAAGAGGAAGAGGAGAATGTAATCCAGTCATGAAGGTGACCAACCTTTATAATATCAATATGCAGAAAGTGATGGGATGATCTGCTTATGGGACTCCTAAAGGGAACATCTGAGTTGTCTCATGGAGCTCAACCTGTAACCGTGACAACATGGCTAATACTTCACCCTCAGGCTACTGACCACTGCGGGTCACCCAGTGGTCCAGGTTCACACAGGTGCTTCCAGTTCTGCGTCTTCTTTAGTTAAAGCAAATACGATTTGCCCTATGGTATTAAATTACTGTATATTCTTTACTAATGAAGGGACAGTAACATTATATTTGTCTATATTTATTGTATTATATATTTTTTATTTTATCTAAAAAACGATCAGATCTGATTCAATACTCAAAAGTTATCATACGATGCAAGTCACAGGTTTGGTGATCTGTTGCACCTCTAACTAAAACTCTCTCCCTGTCCATTGTGCAGATCCCTCTTTTTTCTGCTCTGTGATGTCACTGTGATGTCACTGTGTATTCTGACACCTTTCTATCAGAGCCAACATTAACCTTTTCAACAGTTTGTGTTACAGTAGCTCTTCTCTCGCGTCAATGAGCCTTAGTTGCCCATGACCCGGCCAATGGTTCACCGGTGGTCCCTCCTTAGACAACCCTGGTAGGTTGTACCCACTGCAGACCAGGAACACCCAACCAAACCTTGAGATGTTCTGACCAAGTCCTCTAGACATCACACGCTGGTCCTTGTAAAAGTCTCTCAGATCCTCATGCTGGTCCATCAACTTCAGTACAAAATGTTCACCTACTGCCTGATATATCCCACCCACTGACAGGTTACCAGGTAATATATCCCACCCACTGACAGGTTACCAGGTAATATATCCCACCCACTGACAGGTTACCAGGTAATATATCTCACCTGCTGACAGGTAACTATGGTAACCAGATAATAAATCCCACCCACTGACAGGTAACCATGGTAACCAGATAATAAATCCCACCCACTGACAGGTAACCATGGTAACCAGATAATAAATCCCACCCACTGACAGGTAACCATGGCAAACAGACATTCATTGTTATTCTGACTTCACCTGTCATTGGTTCTAATGTTCTGGCTGATTGAAGTAAAAGGTTCAGCCTGTAGGTTTGAGTGTCATCTAGTGGTGACGTTGTAGATGTTAACCAGTAGAATAAACCTCATCTCTGTCAGGTGTTTAAATGATGTCATCCATTTTCACAGTAGGTTGTACTGATTTCTTCCCACAGTGGAAATTTGATATGAACAAAATCCAAATAAACTGAAGAACTATCAGCAGACTTTACGGTTTCTAAGCACAATCCCCCTCTATAAAGGTGTGATCTGATGAAGACATAAATACAAAAACAGAACAAAAATTGGGTTACTCATTGAAAATGGACTTTTGCTTAACTATACTGAATTACTTTATAATGTAACTTCACTTAATCATTTATAGTTTTTAAACCTATTAAAATACTCCTTTGCTCATTTTCTACTAAAAACATGTCATTGGTGTTATTTTATTATAACATAAATGATAATGTTGATCTGTAGCTTCATGCAAACGAGAGAATGAAAGTATGATTAAAACATTTGATTCTGATGCTGCAGACAGTCAAGGGTTAACCGCCGTCCTCCTCGGCTCTGACGGTGTTCTACCGCTGACAAACCGGTCACCGATCAACAACGATCATCACCGCCAGTTAAAGGAAATGGATGTCAGCGCGAGGCCAGAGAGCGCGTGTCTGTCGGTAGGGCGAGAGTGAGCGATAGATAGAGAGAGAGAGAGAGAGAGAGAGACAGAGAGACAGAGAGATCAAAAGGCGCGAGGGTCTGCGCAGCGGACACCTCCTCTTCTCAGTTACCAGCAGCGCGTGCTGCTGCTCGGTTCGTTTGTCCCGGTCACCCGGTGTGTGTGTGATTGTTAGCGCGTGAACTAACGCAGGCCAGCGCGAGCCAGCAGCGCGAATCAGGCAGGCTGGACGTAGAAGCAGCCCGGGAGCTCAGCTAGCTACCAGAGGTTAACGCCGCTAAAGATGGTCACGTCCACCGGGATCCTTCTACTGCCGCTGATCCTATGTCTCCGGCACAGTGTCCACGTCCACGGTAAGTCTCCCGCCGTGGGACGCGGTGTGTCCGTGTGTGTATAGATCAGAGGACATGTTTGGAAGGGAAAGGCTTCGTGCTCGGTGACGTTAGCTAGCTGCACACCTGTCTTGTCCCTCCTTGAAGGATTGGTCGTGTTCGGCTGGTGCTTAAAACCCCGTTAAATAACGTATTCTGGGAGAAAAATAACGCGCTTGCCGCGTCCCCCAGTGTCTAAGAAATGGACAAGCGTGTTTGTGTTCATGATTTATCTTGAGACTCGGGTTTCTTGTGTGTTCTTGCACGATATGTTTCTGTAAGTGGAACGAAGAGGAGGGTGAAGAGGCCTGCTGAGATGAACTGCTGCTGTTCTTCTGGTCAATCAGCCTAAATTAATATTGGCTCATAAATTACAAACCGCTGTTTGTTGCATTGTTTATTCTCATGACGTCATGACTCCCATAGAGGAATAGGATCATTTATTTATTCCTGCAGCAGGAGCTGAAGAAGTGTGGACTGGTGATGTAGAAGCAGAGAGGTTCTGTGGGTTTGGTGTGGACTGGTGATGTAAAAGCAGAGAGGTTCTGTGGGTGGGTGATGTAGAAGCAGAAAGAGGTTCTGTGGACTGGTGATGTAGAAGCAGAAAGGTTCTGTGGGTTGGTGATGTAGAAGCAGAGAGGTTCTGTGGGTTGTTGTGGACTGGTGATGTAGAATCAGAGAGGTTCTGTGGGTTGGTGTGGACTGGTAATGTAGAAGCAGAGAGGTTCTGTGGGCTGGTGTCGAGTGGTGATGAAGGAGCAGAGAGGTTCTGTGGGTTGGTGTGGACTGGTGATGTAAAAGCAGAGAGGTTCTGTGGGTTGGTGATGTAGAAGCAGAGAGAGGTTCTGTGGGTGGGTGATGTAGAAGCAGAAAGAGGTTCTGTGGGTTGGTGACGTAGAAGCAGAGAGGTTCTGTGGGTGGGTGACGTAAAAGCAGAGAGGTTCTGTGGGTGGGTGACGTAAAAGCAGAGAGAGGTTCTGTGGGTGGGTGACGTAAAAGCAGAGAGAGGTTCTGTGGGTGGGTGACGTAAAAGCAGAGAGGTTCTGTGGGTTGGTGACGTAGAAGCAGAAAGAGGTTCTGTGGGTGGTTGATGTAGAAGCAGAGAGAGGTTATGTGGGTTGGTGATGTAGAAGCAGAGAGGTTATGTGGGTTGGTGATGTAGAAGCAGAGAGAGGTTCTGTGGGTGGGTGATGTAAAAGCAGAGAGGTTCTGTGGGTTGGTGACGTAGAAGCAGAAAGAGGTTCTGTGGGTGGGTGACGTAAAAGCAGAGAGCGGTTCTGTGGGTGGGTGACGTAAAAGCAGAGAGCGGTTCTGTGGGTGGGTGATGTAAAAGCAGAGAACGGTTCTGTGGGTGGGTGACGTAGAAGCAGAAAGAGGTTCTGTGGGTTGGTGACGTAGAAGCAGAGAGAGGTTCTGTGGGTTGGTGACGTAGAAGCAGAGAGAGGTTCTGTGGTTTGGTGACGTAAAAGCAGAGAGCGGTTCTGTGGGTGGGTGATGTAAAAGCAGAGAGGTTCTGTGGGTTGTTGTGGACTGGTGATGAAGAAGCAGAGAGGTTCTGTGGGTTGTTGTGGACTGGTGATGTAGAAGCAGAGAGAGGTTCTGTGGGTGGGTGACGTAGAAGCAGAGAGAGGTTCTGTGGGTGGGTGACGTAGAAGCAGAGAGAGGTTCTGTGGGTGGGTGACGTAAAAGCAGAGAGCGGTTCTGTGGGTTGGTGATGTAGAAGCAGAGAGAGGTTCTGTGGGTGGTTGATGTAGAAGCAGAGAGAGGTTCTGTGGGTGGTTGATGTAGAAGCAGAGAGAGGTTCTGTGGGTGGTTGATGTAGAAGCAGAGAGAGGTTCTGTGGGTTGGTGATGTAGAAGCAGAGAGAGGTTCTGTGGGTTGGTGATGTAAAAGCAGAGAGAGGTTCTGTGGGTGGGTGATGTAGAAGCAGAGAGGTTCTGTGGGTGGGTGATGTAGAAGCAGAGAGGGGTTCTGTGGGTTGGTGACGTAAAAGCAGAGAGGTTCTGTGGGTGGGTGACGTAAAAGCAGAGAGGTTCTGTGGGTGGGTGTCGTAAAAGCAGAGAGAGGTTCTGTGGGTTGGTGATGTAGAAGCAGAAAGAGGTTCTGTGGGTTGGTGATGTAGAAGCAGAAAGAGGTTCTGTGGGTTGGTGATGTAGAAGCAGAGAAGTTCTGTGGGTTGTTGTGGGTTGGTGATGTAGAAGCAGAGAGGTTCTGTGGGTTTGGTGTGGACTGGTGATGTAGAAGCAGAGAGGTTCTGTGCGTTGGTGATGTAGAAGCAGAGAGGTTCTGTGGGTGGGTGATGTAGAGGCAGAGAGGTTCTGTGGGTTGGTGATGTAGAAGCAGAAAGAGGTTCTGTGGGTTGGTGACGTAGCAGCAGAGAGGTTCTGTGGGTGGGTGATGTAAAAGCAGAGAGAGGTTCTGTGGGTGGGTTATGTAAGAGCAGAGAGGTTCTGTGGGTTGGTGATGTAGAAGCAGAAAGAGGTTGTGTGGGTTGGTGATGTAGAAGCAGAATGAGGTTCTGTGGGTTGGTGATGTAGAAGCAGAAAGGTTCTGTGGGTTGGTGATGTAGAAGCAGAGAGGTTCTGTGGGTTGGTGATGTAGAAGCAGAGAGGTTCTGTGGGTTGGTGTGGACTGGTGATGTAGAAGCAGAGAGGTTCTGTGGGTTGGTGTCGAGTGGTGATGAAGGAGCAGAGAGGTTCTGTGGGTTGGTGTGGACTGGTGATGTAAAAGCAGAGAGGTTCTGTGGGTTGGTGTGGACTGGTGATGTAAAAGCAGAGAGGTTCTGTGGGTTGGTGATGTAAAAGCAGAGAGGTTCTGTGGGTTGGTGATGTAGAAGCAGAGAGGTTCTGTGGGTTGGTGACGTAGAAGCAGAGAGAGGTTCTGTGGGTGGGTGATGTAAAAGCAGAGAGGTTCTGTGGGTTGGTGATGTAGAAGCAGAAAGAGGTTCTGTGGGTTGGTGATGTAGAAGCAGAGAGGTTCTGTGGGTTGTTGTGGACTGGTGATGTAGAAGCAGAGAGGTTCTGTGGGTTGGTGTGGACTGGTGATGTAGAAGCAGAGAGAGGTTCTGTGGGTGGGTGATGTAGAAGCAGAGAGGTTCTGTGGGTGGGTGATGTAGAAGCAGAAAGAGGTTCTGTGGGTTGGTGACGTAGAAGCAGAGAGAGGTTCTGTGGGTGGGTGATGTAAAAGCAGAGAGAGGTTCTGTGGGTGGGTGATGTAAAAGCAGAGAGAGGTTCTGTGGGTGGGTGAGGTAAAAGCAGAAAGAGGTTCTGTGGGTGGGTGAGGTAAAAGCAGAAAGAGGTTCTGTGGGTGGGTGACGTAAAAGCAGAGAGGTTCTGTGGGTTGGTGATGTAGAAGCAGAAAGAGGTTCTGTGGGTGGTTGATGTAGAAGCAGAGAGAGGTTCTGTGGGTGGGTGACGTAGAAGCAGAGAGAGGTTCTGTGGGTTGGTGACGTAGAAGCAGAAAGAGGTTCTGTGGGTTGGTGACGTAGAAGCAGGGAGAGGTTCTGTGGGTGGGTGATGTAGAAGCAGAGAACGGTTCTGTGGGTGGGTGACGTAGAAGCAGAAAGAGGTTCTGTGGGTTGGTGACGTAGAAGCAGGGAGAGGTTCTGTGGGTGGGTGACGTAAAAGCAGAGAGCGGTTCTGTGGGTGGGTGATGTAAAAGCAGAGGGCGGTTCTGTGGGTGGGTGATGTAAAAGCAGAGAGGTTCTGTGGGTTGTTGTGGACTGGTGTTCTGACAATTCTGACAAATGGAGCGTCACACAAACGTATTGGCCGATCTAATTTTTTAATGTTTTTTTAAATTAGTTCAACTCTTCTGTTCTTGCTCTGGTCAGTTTTTCCAGGACTTGTGTGGTGAGTTCTTGGTTTTATCCAGTAGAGTTAAATTCTTTGTGTAAAAAAACAAAGTAGTAGCACTGTCGTTTGGATTGCCATTAAGTGTTTAGTTGTGGGCGGGGCTTCTTCTGCTGGCTTTGCTTTCAGATGTTGTTTTGTCACTGAGCCAAGTTTTCTTTATGCGTTCAAGAGTTTCCCACCGGTACCGTTCCTCTGCCGTCGCTCCAGCATCAGACCCGTTTACTGGTGGTAATTAGTATCCCACCGGTACCGGGGGGGGGGTAAACCGTGAATGAAGAAAACACAGTTCAAAATTTTTAACGATAGTAAAGCCAAGATAAACTGTTGAGGAACAATCCCGAAAAACCCTCAGGATAACAAACTTAATCAGACACTTCAAAATGAATCACCACGACGAACAAAGCTAGTTTCAAGAAGTTAACGCTAGCAGAGCGGCTAACGCTAGCAGAGCGGCTAAAGCTAGCGGCACCTCAGAGCCAGCCACGAGCCCTGAGGGGTAATGGAACATATAACAGACTGAACGAGGCGTTTAAAGTTTAATTAAGACCTCATGTCTTACAATTGGTTTACGAAAACGCACCACTGGGAGAACGGTGACTACGTTAATTTCAACAGGTCAGAACAAATACAAAATGCTGACCAGCCTTACTTCCACTGTAATCCTTCAAAATAAGCGGATTTAAATGCACTCATTATGATTTAAAACTTTAGAGAGAAAAAACATCGGAATCGGCCAAAATTGGTGCACCAGATTGTGGTGTTTACTATACTGGGTCAGAACATCTGCAGGACTGCAGGTCTTGTTTGGTATTACTGGTTTGCAATGGTTGGAACCTACCAAAGTGGTCTAAGGAAGGACCACCAGGTTCATTTTTGGTGTTAGGGAGTGAAGGTTGGCCCGTGTTATCCAATCTAATCTCTCACAGGTGATGAGGTGGTTTTACATGGAACACTTTTCTCCTTTCCGAATTGCCTGTGATCTTTTCTGACCCGGTGTTTACACGACCTGTGATCTTTTCTGACCCGGTGTTTACACGACCTGTGATCTTTTCTGACCCGGTGTTTACACGACCTGTGATCTTTACTGATCCGGTGTTTACACGACCTGTGATCTTTACTGATCCGGTGCTTAAACCAGGGGGTTCTGGCATGGTTTGAAATTTTCCAAGGACCCCCTTATAATCCCCACGCCTATTAAAAGAATGTTAACTGCTATTTGGACTCCTAGATATCATAGGAATTAATAGTATTTTACATTTTCAACATTAAAACTTCCAACCTGTTTCGTAGAAATGAACTTAAACATCTGTGTGTCGGCCCTGCGATGAACTGGCAACTTGTCCTTGGTGTACCCCGCATGTCGCCCGATGTCAGCTGGGATAGGCTCCAGCCCCCGCGACCTTGACCAGGATAAGCAGTTGATAATGAATGAATGAATGAATGAAATTTAATTTTAATACTTTTAAACACAAGTTAATTTTTATTAAAGTTATATTTGGACTCACAGCAATTCAAATTTTCAAATAACAAATATTAAAGCTTCCAGAAAATGAACAGTAACAAGACTGGCACCGTCCTGATGAACCCAGTTCATTTCAAAACCAGCGTACTTAATTGGTTCAACTTTATCATAATGAACTCTTTGCACCTTCTTCAAATTATTGGCAGAAAACTGAACAACGTAAGTGTTAGTAATTAAGCCTAGTCATAAATATTTACTTTAGGATTTATAATACACTTATCACACACAAATGAATTCATCCGTCACTCGCATCAATTAGTCACTAAGTTTTAGTGAGAAGGATGAGCCTACCTTTCACAACAGTTTCTCAATTCTTGGAGGGATGGATGACAAACAGACTCGTTTGTAAACGGGCCCTGTACTTATTCTTCACTGTCGTCAAAGTGGGAAATGAGGATTCACAGAGGTAAGTGGTAGGAAAGGGGAGCAATATTTGCATGGCCTGAACAGCGAGTTCGGCATACTCATGTGAGAGGGAGGTCCAAATGTTTGCACGATTAACCTGCTGGATTCAGACCTTCAATGTCCTATCGCAGGATAATTCCAACAGCTGTTCTTCTGCCTTACCTGTCAGGCCATTTGCTGTTGCAGCCGGTGCAAAGGGATCACACACCCAGTCCCGGGCATCGGCGTTCTCGTCGGAGAAGTATGAGCCGACCTGATCGCTCAGTGATGTGAGGTGTGAAGTGGCGACCTTCCTCACGGTATCCACAGACAGGTTGTTAGTCTGGACGAACTCAGTTGGGGGGACATGTTTGTTGTTACGTCTCCATCAAATACCCGCTGCAAAACTTTACCACGAGACAGCCGTCGCACCTCAGAGTGATAGAGTGGTGCGTCATGTTCAGCATCCATATCCCTGCAAAGTTGTCCAAACAAACGTGATTGCAGTGCTCTTGATTTCACAAAGTTAACTGCAGTCACACCTGTGTTCAAAACAGAGTGAAGATCTGGTTCCATGTGTTTGGAAGCCCGTGCTCGCCGTTGCAGCATGCAGTGAGTAGCCGTAATCCTCGGATTGACGGACTTTATCCGAGCGGTAACCGTTTTGGCCGGTCGTCGCAGCTGCACCATCCGTACAAACGGCTGAACATTTTTCCCAGCTCAGTTTTGCTTCAGTCATAAAAGTATCCAGATGACTGAATATTTCTTGATGAGGGGCCGGACTTAAATATGTGTTCATTTTGCTAGCTAGATCAGCGACAGGTACTCTAGCAAAGTGTGTCCCGAGCAAAGTGACGGATTTACTTGGTATCCATCGTGGTCACAATCATGTCAGAGTTTTTAATGTCCTAAAGCGAATGTAAGTGAAGGTTATTGGCTCAGATTGTTTGTTTTACTGGCGTAGTGTTTACCATTCCTAGTTATGGAGACTTTCTGAAACGGTGTTTATGGGAAACGGTGTTTATGGGAAACGGCGTTTATGGGAAACGGCGTTTACGCGAAGCGGCGTTTACGCGAAGCGGCGTTTACGC
>VRLP01009099.1:0-13988 GCA_009660295.1 Lophius piscatorius
TTATATATGCCTTTGGAGATCGGAGTCTTTCCTTCTTTATATTTGCATGCCCTTTATTCTTATATTTTATTTTACATGTTTATTTTTTCTATCGGAGTATATATATAATATATATATATATAATATATATAATATATATATATATAATATATATTATAGGCTGTAGTGTTACTGCCATAGTATCCATTACAAACATTTAGTCTGCAGTTGAACTTGTGCCCTTCCAAAATCCTGAAATAATTCTACAAAAAAAAGGATCAGTATATACGACGTATCTGCCAGTTTATTTAGTTTGCTTTAAAGAAGATGACAGACCTCCAGAGTGGGTGTGGGTGAAAACTGGTTTCAGAAGGTACGGCAAACTAGAGTATAGAAAACGAGTCAAATAACTATCTCTCAGACACAGTTTAAATAAAAAATTATAACAATGTGGTAATTCTCTAACCGTCTTTGCAGCTTTGTGTCTGTCACATGAGGGAAAGCGGATGATCTAACCTCATTTTTTATATTCATGTGTTCAGGATTTTCAACTTAGAGCAGCGGATCTAAGAATGTATGATCTGTGTCTAATGTAAATAACCATGAAGGTATTTCCAGTTGTGTTTTAACTGGGATACAATTCTTTCCAAGGGCAAATAGAACTCCGAAGGTTTTATCTTATGCGACTTTGAGAAAATCATTAAGTGATTTCTGGAGATGTTTCTACATGTGATAATATCTTAGCAGACAGGTTTGTTGATTGACACCACTTTAAGGAAGTGTGTGTGAACAGATTTATATTGGCTCTATACATTTATTCCATGAGAAAGAATTTGTTAATCATCAAGATGATTAAAAGAAAATGAACCCACAACTATTTGAATCATTTATCAATCATCATTCTAAGTAATATCTGAGCAGAAATATATTAAAACCAGGTTCTCCAAAATTAATATTATTGACTTTGAACAAATTGAGGAAGGCATTTCTTCTATCTGTCCGTCCCCTCCGTCAGGTTTCGCTCCCAGAGAAAAACTAACGTTCAGCATTTTTCATGAAACTTTCAGCCATGAAGTGCTGAAGTTTTGCCTTTTGCTCTGAAGGAACCTAAATCTTTTTTTTTTGTTTCCATACTGACCTTAAACCTACTTCTGTGAGTTAAGATTTTAGATTAGGTTTTCCAGAACATAACTCAAAAATAATTCTGTGTTGAACATCTCCCATGTTGGCAATTTTAAGCATTTCAATTCTTCATTATGGAAATGTGTTGTTTTCTTTTGACCAAATATGTAACAATAGTGATTTATAAGGATATATTTAATAATTTCCTTGTTAACGATCTTATCTTCAATGCAAAGAAACTTTACGTCTGTGTAGTTGTTTATTGGTTTGGGCGTTAAGCTTTTGAATGTTTTAAGCATTATTTTCTGACATGGACAAAAACACGGAATATTTAGCCAAGAATTTAAGCAATATAAAAATCCATGCGGGTAGAATCCAAAGAAACTGGACTTCTGTTTTGGCTTGAAGATGTTTCACCTCTGTTATGTTTTCTTTGTTCTAAAAACAAATGAAACAGATAGTGACAGACATTCATTTAGAATGAAAACAGGTCTCTGTTCAAACACATAGTTAATGATTCCCAGCGGATGGATGTTGACCGAGTAGGTGGGTCTTCTCCATGTTGGATGGAACAAACTCAAACAAATCAACTTTGGCCTGTTCATTAAATTGGTATTTTGAGAGGTTAAAGTTATTTGCCAATAATGTTACGATTTCTATAATTAGTTTTACAGAAATGAACTGCTGTGCGAGGAAATAATTAACCTCTTTCTATAATACTGTACTTAATGCAGTTTCACTTTGTTTATTTGATAAGATCCAAACTTATATGATCATTTAAATACATTTTTCTTAAAAACCTGTATTTTGCATCTGTCAGTAAGCATGGTAGGAATTTTCTCATAGTCTCTTTTGAGAGAAAATAAAACTTTTAATGATCTGATCTTTACTGCTCTGAAGTTATTGGATATATATTTAACCTTCCTTTTAACGAAGTTCCATATTTGTCCTGCACTCATTCACAAAAGACTTTTTAATGAACCAAACTGTCAGGCTAGGGTTTTTTTTCTTCTTTTGAACAAACTTCATTAACAAAGAGTGTCATACAACAGCTCAGAGGGACTAGTAGTCAAGGCATGATGCAATATACAATAACATTAAATAATGATAAAGTAACAACGAACTATAAAAACATTCTTTATTAATCCCTAAGGAGACATTTAGTCAATGATGATTGATAATGAGTCAAATTTGTAACAATAAGGCTTTCATTTTCACAGCTTTTGGATTTGTGCAAAGATTCCGAGTGTGTACGTTGTACTTAACATAATAAAAAAAAAGAGGAAGGTCATTCCAAAAGGTCTGACAAATAGGGCATTCCCAAAAGAGGTGAGTAATTGTTTCATCAGACTGTTGAGAAATAAAACAGAGACGGTCGACATTTATCTCGTACTTAGTAATTGCTGAGTTTACCGAATAACATTGCTGTAATATTTTTAAGAGACTATCCTTGAATCTTGTTTTTCACAAAAAAAAATAAATAAAGGATCTGGGTAAAACCTGTGCTTCCTTTCAATCTATTTCAGAGTATGAATTATCCCAAAGAAAACACAGAAGCAGGTTTAAAGATCGTACCTCTTTGAATCAACTCTCATATGCGGTTCCGTATTTCCTACGTGTGACGGTGGAATAGTCTGTGGGAAGTACAGGATTTTTATATTCCAACAGGAACTCGCTTCACGTAAACGTCAGACCCTCCTTGTTAAACAGCTGACTGATAAGAATAATACCATTATCAAACGTCTTCTTTAGAAATAACGATTTATGCTTAAAGCATATATTCTGGTTATTCCAGATACAGTATTTGTGAGGGGAGAAATTGTGTTTTATACACCAACGGCCGTTATAAAAGTATAATAATAATAATAATGCATTTAGTATCTGTTTACGGAGACTCGACAGCTTAGCAGGAAGTTATTTCTATATTGTAATTACATCTAAACAAGTGTATTGTGTATATAATAAATACGTGTCGAAATAAAGTTCCATTGCGAATTTGGATTTAGTAAATATCATTTGATCCACTTGATCATACTGCTTGCTCTTTCATGTTCTCCTTACAACTTTCCCAGGCTTGGAAAAGAGATCTTTTCCAAGAGGCTTTTTTTAACCTCCGACAAGACGTTATGTTTTATCACTCCTGGGCATTTGCTTGTCTGTTGTTTGTTTGTGGTCAAAATTACGGAAAAACCACAAGATGGATTTCTATGAAATTTTACGGCGACGTTGGTTCTGGCATATCCTGGAAGTGATGCAATTTCTGTCTTTCGCATCCTTTAAAATGTTGCAGGAAGGTAATCTGTCTAAGCCAACTTGCGGACGATCCAAGCTTGTTTTTACAGGATCCATCTCAAATTGACACTGCTATTAGATTATTAGAAATATTTTCTGCAGCTTCTGGTCTTAAACTTAATCTCTCAAAATTGAAATTGCTTCCTATTAAGACCTGCAATAAACCAAATATATCTGGAATCCCTGTGAAATCTAAAATTAAATCCCTTGGGGTACTATTTGTATGGATCGGCGTTCAAGAATGACTGAAATTTGCTTTCACTACTGTAAAGACCTAATCTATGGATTGAAAGGCACTTAACCACTACTGGTCGAGTCATAAATAAAAGTAATTTAGATTTAATGTACTCACACTGTCATAATAGCCTGAGTGAGTTGTAAAGAGAACATGAAAGAGCAAATTATTCACGATAATGCACCAGCTCACAAAAACAACAAAGTCATGGTTTGACTTTAACCCCCTATGGATGCATATCATGGTCAAATTGCAAAGATCTGAAGTTGCTGGCTGCTGTAGGAAGCAGTCAGAGATGAATTGGGACGCATGGATGCAGCACAGCGAGAAACGTTCCCAGACGACTTGCCCAAACTGTTTTTGTCCCGTCCTGAAAGACACAAACAGAAGCGATTAATGATTTACCTGCACCCACACACTTCTAGAGTTGACATGTTGGGACATCACACAAACTCTCAGCACCCTGAGGAGAAGCAGACATTTTTGAGCAGGTTGATGACCGGGTATTAGCGCTCAGGCTGCAGTTATGTGGAGCAACGTGTGGACCTATTTTCTCTCCTTTTATACTTTCATTTACAATGCCATCGTTCCCTGCCCCTTTCCTGAGCAGCTGCTCGCCAACACGATCGACCATCAGCAGGTAAGGAATAGATTCAGAATAAATGGACTCAAACGCTGTAATATATTCATATGACAGTGTGAAATTTCATAATCGCATTTGATTTTTATTGTCACTGGCACTTGGTGTTGGGGGACCTTCCTGAAAGAGAAACTATTTTATGAAAGAAATTGTTTAATTTGTATTGAATGGATTTAAACTGCACATATTATTTTAAGATACACAGACACTATTCATCTAGTTGCAAGTTGTGAGCTTATATTCTTAAATAATAATAAAAGTAGTTTTTGATGCTACCCCACCTCTCCGTGGCTCTTTCTGGTTCAGTACCTGGGGAAATGGTTCTGTAAAGCGGCCGTCAGTCACAAAGAGGCTGAAATCCAGATGTACAGATTAATGGACAACCTGTGGTTCAACATGGAGAAGACCGCCAATGGCTCGCTGCTGCTGTCTGGACATATGCGCATGTGAGAAACACACAAAACCTCATGGGATAAATTGTAGAACATGGAGACCATCTTTCATAATCGGGTTAAAGGAACATTCCCCAAAACCATTTTCTACACACAGACACGTATAAGTTCAGCAATGTTAAAGTATCACATATGAAAGTTTGTATCCTGTGTCCTTATTTAACGAAAGGCCAAATCCGCCTCCAGCTTAATATGTATTTGTTCCCTCTTTATTTTTTAGAGGCGATAACTGCGTGAAACAGACCTGGACCTATCACATATATCCTGACAGAGATGATTTGGCACTGGAAGGTAACCACAGAGTCATCCTCCTTCATTCATCCTTAAAACACACACACACAAACGCACACAGAAGAGATGAGTCGGTATGGGTTTCCAATGGGGACTTTTGGGCCATTAATAACTTCTCTCCAAAACATTATAGGAATTTGTTACATTTTCAGCGGGGGGAGAAAAAAACCTTCAATATTTCATAGAGACCAGCTGTAATATTAAAGATCGCCTGTGGAATTACTTTCTGGGGGCAAATTCCAAATACTGATTTTTCCTCAAATAAAAGAAAATGAGTGAATTTAGGACATAAATCCTTTTTCTGCACACTGACCTTTTGTACAGCTCCAGCTGGCCAAAGGTCACATGACCACCCATGTCCATTTAAAAAGACAGACGGATAGATTGACAGACAGATGAGAAACTTTATTTTTTGTCGTTACAGCTCAAACAGACAGATATTCTAAAGGTGATTAAAACTGAAGAAATATTATATAACAGGGACATGTTATAGACATGTAAAGATAAACATTATATATATGTATATACATATATACATACTCTGACAGAAAAAGGACAAAATAAAAATACACATGTAAGTTTAAATACAGGAATAAAGTGCCTGCAAATATAAAGACAAAAGGGAAAAGTCCAATCTCCATAAGGCCAAATATAAATATGAATTTAAATAGTCCAGTTAGAGATGTGAAATAGTGCAATCAGAGGAACACACACGGTGTGTAGTCAGTTGATAATGATCAGATACACACATGGTGTGTAGTGAGGTAGTTGTGAGGGTTTAGAAACAACACAGTCTCACAGGGATTTAGTAGTGATACACACATCACGTCAGATACACACATCACGTCAGATACACACATCACGTCAGATACACACATGGTGTGTAGTGAGGTAGGTAGTAGAGTAGAGTGGCACAGCGGCTCTTCTCTGTTATTGATCAGAGTTTATACTGATTTTCAGTAAAACTGTTTTAAATGGGGCAATGAGATCGAGTGAGTTCACCAACCAAGGACCATATACCACCTGTCCCTCTGCAAGGACGAGTGCTACAGTCTAAATAAGGGGTTGGCACCGCCATAAATGCACCACGGACTTTAGCCATAGATTATTTAAATAGGGCCCCCTGTGTTTGCCGGTACGAATTAGAGGGTTACTAAGAAAAGAAAAACGACTTTGTTGCCTTATTAAAGTCCATATTATAAATCTAAGCATGTGAGAAAGGTCAGCTGATGCTGAGCTTTTGTGGCACATGTTCATAATTCCGCCTGAATTAAAACCTTCAAAGTCTATTGTTGAGTTAATCGAGTGAGAGAAAGCTGGCTGAGAATAAAGACACTTCTGATGTCTTATGAATGTTAATATCTTATTAATCTATCTATCTATCTATCTATCTATCTATCTATCTATCTATATAGATAGATAGATAGATAGATAGATAAAAAAAATGCTTGTCTATTCTGTTTTTATCCAGGGAAGCCAATGCGGAGGAGTCTGCTCTGGAGCGGCACGTGGGCCAACTGCCCTGAGTGCATTATTCTACAGGAAATCGAGCCCCCACTAAGCCCAGCAGACTCAGTGGACTCCCTCAACAGATTCCTGCTGTACGGTAAGCCACCGGTTCAAGACTTTATGTGCTCCATCTTCAGCCATGTGGGATTGTCTTACCGACACATAGTAGTCATTTAAATGGCCAGTTAGTGTTAGTAGTAAATGTACCTGCAGCCATCTGTGCTCCCATGGTTCACCCCCTAAACCATTTCCAGCGATCTCCCAATCGATGTTGCAACTTAAGCTGAATGACTATAATATTAAATATCTGCCAAGAGTGTGTGCTGCATGATCCATGTTTTCATTGTCCCACCAAGGACTAAGAAGCATTGAATTAGGAGGGACAAAAAAGGGAAGAACAAAGAAACAAACTGCATTATAGAAAGATCACACACCGATCAGCCATTACTTTAAAACCACCAGCATAATGTTGGTTAAGTTCACCTTCTGCTGCCAAAACAGCAATGTGATGCATTCTGGGTTCTATCTCCACCACAAACCTAGTTTTCTTTACCAGGAGTTGATTAAACTACAACTTTATTTAACAAATTAAATGAATAACCAAGATGGTGATTTATTGCTGAGTATCGAATAGCTAGTGAAAAAACTTCCCCTATCAACCCTTTAATTTCCTGCTCAACCATTTTTGAGTCTTTTTCTTGTTGAAAAATGTGATTGAACTTGTTAATAATACGACCCAGTTGCAGTATGTAAGTTTTAAAGAGCAAGGTGCCATGGATAGAGCCCTGTGGGACACCACATGTTAAATGGAGCCACAGTCCTATTCGATAGTAAAATTATTTTTGCCAAACTAAAGCATGTGAGGACCTACTTTACTGATTTATGCAAATTAATACAACCAAAAAATGTCAAATTAGGGTCAAAGAAAACCAAAATGTTCAGCTAATCTAATTAAAATCAACAATTTTCCATAAAATACAAAATTATATCATGAAATAATTAAGTCTGACATTTTATTTTACTGTTTAACAACATTCTAGACCAAACAATTTATTATTGTTCGGTTAATTTAGAGTGTCTAAGATATTAGTTTTATACATTTTTATAATTCCAGTAAATCATTACATAAACACTCACTTAGCTAAAATTCATTTAGCTCATTAGAGAGAACAGGGTTTAGTGAAAACCTGACACTTTTCAGGTTGAGGCCATTGTTCTTCATAACAGCATAGAAAGGATGATACAATCCAACACATACATTTCTGCACAAGTCAAACCGCCTATACTGCAACTTTTGTCCATTCCTTTCAACGCAGCTCGCCAGATTGATGTCGACAGTGACGTGGTGACAACCTTCCTGAAAAACGCGGCTTGTAATAATCTGGTGAAAAGCGTCACACTACCTCAAGAGAAAGGTTTGCCCTCTAGATTATTCTTTTCTTTTTTTTTTGAGCAAATGATGCATCTGAATCTCATCATGTTTCCATTTGAATATAACAATTATGTCTGTTGTTACAGATATTTGCACATAAATATAAACATTAAGGTAATACATCTTACTTGAATTGTCATTTTATGGATTTCATAATGAACTTGGTTCTGTCATTGTGGAGTGAAATTAAATGCAGTTGATTCTACACAACTCCTTACAGGACTTGCTGGAGCCGTGGACATGCTGGATGAAAAACAGCCAATGCAGCACAAGATGTGTTATTTTACTCAGGTTTTTAGAATAGACTGAGCAGGATTATTTAAAAACATTTAGATAATTGTGATTTATCTTGTCAAAAATACTTTCCGTGATTGCAGCGAGCCGCGATGTTGTTTGGATTGTTTGTCCACCTAACCTGTCTTAATCAGTCGCAAATACCTCAGAAGCTGAATGGCTTGAGTTGAGACAAGAAGAATGCCATCGTTGGGGGAGTACCCACCCACAATCATCCAGCCAAACCTGGGGAATTCCTGCGACACCACCGAACAGAAATGCCAGATCACATAAATTGAATGTAGACAGCACAGTTCTGTCCCAGTAAACATTTATTTTCAGAATTTCTCACACTGGCTCTGCATTAAAACTCTAAAGTGAAAAAAAAACGGATCAGTTTCGTATAATATATTGCTTTTTCTTTTTTTCTTTTGCCGTCCCTTGTCCTTACCTCTTTTCCTTTGAGGATATAAACACACACATAGTTACGTAATTTAAATTGCTAGTAGAAGTAATTCAGTGAAGTTCTTTAAATCTTTTTCAATAAACCGCGTTTTTTCCATGGTTTCACAATAATAGAAATAAAAAAATTGAAACTGTGAACAAATATTTGTTTATTTTTGGTGCGCAACTCAGACATTATTTAATTTCGGCAGCATTTCAAGACAAATATTCAGTAAAAAGAGATTTGTAAGGGATTTTCCCCCTGGTGACACAGGTAAATTAAGTATTTTCAACTCAAAGTTTAGGCTTGATACCGTTTCATTTAACTGTGTGTTACCAGTGAGCTTCTTTTTTTTTTAACAGTGTGGTTGGGAATCATCTCTGAACGTGTCATAAACAACATTTTCACAAGACTGGCCAGTAGTGGAAATGATTATGTTCATGAAAACTGAGAACAATACTTGAGTTTCGCTCATCAGCGTTCTCTGGTTGGCTTCCCTTTATTGGCGTCTGCATGGTTAACCATGGAGAGCATGTCACGTCATCGATCTGGCGGTTGAACCTCAAGAGCAACTGGATCATGCAGCAAGACAATAATCCCAAGTCCCCCATGTCCCCGCCTTTGCCCCGGAGAAAAGCCAGGGAACCATGTTTTGAATGTATGGAAAATCTCCAGGACGGAGTTTCATGAGATTTTACCCAGAGGTAAAATTACCCAGAGGTAGGTTTCGGTATATCGTAGAGGTGATACAATGCTGGTAAGGTTACGCGTTACATTTAAAAATCAAATCAAATCAAATAATAAGAGTCGTGACATCACAATTTGGCTATTGCTGCCTTTGTTCCTTTGATTCCTTCGATGTTCCTTTGGGGGTTGAGCTGGAACGCCGTGGGCTGAACAGAGACGCTGAAGTTGAAGGTTTAGCAGACGAACAGCTACATATTATTTCGGAGATACTCAGAGAGTTAGTTGGAGTTGTCGGTGGACTTAGAGGGTGGAAATAACTCAACCTTTCTGAGTTGTGGAGGAATCTGCATGGATTCTTCTCAAACCTAGGCTACTGTTGTACCACAGCGGAGGTTTGCTCTCTTTGAGTGCTTTTTTCTAGTTCATTTTCTGTAACCGCTTATCCTGTTTAGGTTCAGGATCAAGTGTTCAAAGTTCAGCCATTATCTATGAGCTTGCAAATATTTTTCGTCTTTGTAAACAACATGCCACCAAGTCCTCTTAAAAACTACATTTTCATTGTACGTAAACTCAAGGTCATATTCGCTACACAACATCTGTTTAATATGCATCCTGGACATTCTTACTTTCAGTCTTGCTCATGTGTGCAGACTTGTGACACAAATGTCCTAAAATGTCAAACTGTGCACATGTACTCATTTAGTATTTTGTACAGTGAAAGTGAAACCTCCAGGCGAAAGGGACATTTACCAAAACATATTTGTGAGTGGAAATGTATGTGGACGTGAATCTGCTGCGCTTTTTACATCTCTGCCTTATTAAATACTATAATATATAATTAAACTAGAAGTATGCTGTCATCTCCAGTTCCCTTTGATGTACAAGCAATCCCTCTGATTGAACCCTTTAAAGGTATTTCCACTGTTATTTTAGTTAAGTAAAAAAAAAAAAAAAGCTCCCCAAATGAGTAAAAAATTAACTATTAGGTTAAAATATGGGTAAATTATGATACAAACAAGATAGATCTCCTCGATTCAAATTCATATACACCAAATTTGGATTAAATCGGACCAATATTTGAGAAATTATAGCCCAAAACGTTTGGAGATAATTCTCCCCTTAGTGTCAGAAATTTACAACTAACTTTTTTCCCAAAATCAATCCAGTTCTTCCCTGCAGTGCTGACTTGAACTGAATCAACTCTTTATATTCATTGCTTCACACACATGTTTGTACGAATAATGATGATGTTATACGTGTCCTTAAAATCAAATTAATCGATAAGCCTCTGACTTTAGGTAAGAGGAGCTTAAATGTGAACAAAGCTTTTGCAAAATGTAGAACCATTTGGATTTTTCTGTATTTAATTTCCCTGCTCTTTTAGTCTTTTATTATTGAAGTTTCTGATTTGGAGAGGCAAAATGTAATTTGTCCTACAATCTATCTTAGATCAGATTTTGATATTTGATATATGATTTTCTAAAACAAATAACCTCCTTCTAGAGGCTAATACATCCGTCCTCTGTTCATGTGCACACAGATATGTGTTTGCACACCCATCAGACAAAAACAGTCGCAGAGACAGTCATAGTAATAACTCCAAATTGATGACAGGGAAGGTATGCGTGACATTTTGGTCTGTAGGACGGCCGAAACTTCATCACGGGCAGATCACGAACATCTGATGATCTGCACTGTTGTCATCGTCTCTTCTCTCTGGTTTAACCGACTGGCTAACCAATCTGACCGTTTCCCTTCTTGTCATACGGCGACGAATCAGATATTCACATAGGTATCTAGGTAAACATCACAAAGTGACTCATACTGGTTAGAAAATATCAGATTTTGTTCGCCACAGCCCTGAAAACAACCCAGCCACGATGAGGTGTGCTTCTTGTGTCGGTCCTAAGCCCGGATAAATGGGGAGGGTTGCGTCAGGAAAGTCATCTGGCGAAAAATGTATGCCAAATGAATATGCGGCACATGAAACTAATTTTAAAACCAGATCCGTTCGGGCTTTGATCAACGAATACTGTCACTGGTACGGTTAGCCAGGACGGAAAGTATGGATGGAAACAGATGATCTGCTGTGGCAAACCCAAAAGGGAACAGCCAAAAGAAGAAGAAGAAGATTTAGGAAGAATGGAGTGATACTTCCTGCACCGATCAGGATTACCAACATCAGAATCGGCCGTGGGATGTTCACTTACATCTCCAGGCATCTGTTCATTACATCTGATTAAACCACGGCCACAGTCTTAATAAAGAGGATTGTAGTTTTAATGGACTTTTTTTTCTAAATTCTTACGATATGATTGACTCAAAAAGCAGAATTTCAGACAAAAGGAGGTCCGAGTTTAAAGTGAGTGTCGTAACGTCATCAGTGGGCAGCTGAACTTTGACACAAGACTAAAGAACAACGTGATTTTTTATGGAAAAGTCTCAGGACACACAGTTCTCTTTTTCAGGCCACACTGACATTATGCATTAACATCATCCAGCTTCTATCAGCACTTTGTTTGTTTTTAGAGGGGACAGCACCCAACAGCCCACATCCAGCCCACTCTCCTGTCATTCTGTGTGTGTGTGTGTGTGTGTGTGTGTGGGTGAGAGTGAGTGAGTGAATATGAAAGTCGGTGGCATTTTCATACTCCAGGAGACCGTGGACTGGTTGGGTGGGGATGTCCCATGGAGCATGAAACCAAACACAGTAAACAAATGGAAACTGACCCTCACTCGGTCTCACTGCATTCCTCTAAGCCCGAACGCAACTTTCGCTACTGTTTTTACATCCGCCTAAGACTCTTCATCCTCATTTCCACGCTTATGTTTGACATTCTGTAACCTTGTTCCCATCACCGTCACAGGATTACCCAATACCACCTTTTAACCAGCTAACCATCAACTCTCTTGTCTCATCGCCTTTTCAATTCCAGCTCTTCATTATTGCTATTATTTTTCTTTTGTGCCCGACATGTAAAGCGTCCATGGGTCTCCTGAAAGCTGCTTCACAAATTTAAGATATTATTATTATTATTATGGTGGTTTGGGTTAAAGATTAATAATTTGGTGGAAAACAAAATGCCAGTGTCAATTTTCCCTTCTATGTTTAGCATAAAAACATTTTTGTGATATGTTAGTTGAGAACCTTTACACATTAGAATCTTAATCCAGTCAGTGTCCCTTGTAAACCGACATATTGTTTCCTTCAAAATGTGTATTGCTATGATTGTATTGAACAGCATGTAGATGTCAGTAGCATATTTCATGTATCAAAGAAAAAAGAGCTTTTGGGAATGAAAGGTCAAAGTAAAAATATAATTTTCTCTGCTGTCATTGAGTTATTTGTTCTCGTCACACATCTTATAACACAGCGCCACTTCTTCATCCTTAGCCTATCATGCTGCTAGTGTCTTTAATTAATGCCTCCAACCCATCGGTCTAAACAGTGTCATCAGCCACCACCACCGCCAACGGTTTCAGGGGGTCCATGTTGCTGCTGCTCAGGGTAGATGCCCCTCAAATCAAAACATCTCCCTTAAGAGACCAAACACCAAAGCTTTTCTGGAAGCCTAAACCTCTCGTAGCTCCTGCGCTCTCTTGTCTCTCGTGATTGAATGAATTCTAGGTAGGGTCAAGCCCTTTATGCAGTGGGGAATTCACACTGTTTTGGAGATTTCTTAACATTTTGAAATTTAAATCTACACTAATGTATATATGTAAACAGTTAAATTAACAGTAATTATATGTTGAGACTTCTTAATCCAGAACGCTGCTGCACGGGTGCTGACCAGAACCAGGTTAAGAGAACACATCTCTCCTGTATTAGCTTCCCTTCATTGGCTCCCAGTAAAATCCAGAATCGAATTCAAAATCCTTCTGCTCACGTACAAAGCCCTTAACGGTCAGGCACCAACGTATCTGAAGGAGCCCATAGTTCAATATTGTCCAATCAGAACTCTGCGCTCCCAGCATGCAGGGTTACTGGTAGTCCCTAGAGTCTCCAGAAGTAGAATGGGAGCCAGAACATTCAGCTATCAGGCTCCTCTCCTGTGGAAACATCTTCCAATCTGGGTTCGGGGGTCAGAGACCCTCTCTACATTTAAAAGTAGGCTTAAAACTTTCCTGTATGATAAAATTTATAATTAAGGCGGGCATAAGCTAGCTCTTAACTATGCTGCTATAGGTTTAGACTGCTAGGGGATCTCCCATGATGCACTGAGCTTTTCTCTCTTCCTCTCTCACTGTCCCTCTTTATACATCCCACTCACTTTAATGCATGTTACTGGATTCATTCATGTTAAATGGTTTAATGCATGTTAAATGGTTTAATGCATGTTACTAAATTGAATTCTTCCCTGGAGTCTTTGTGTTTTCTCGCCCTGTAAGGTCACATGGTCGGTGACTGGTTCTGCTGCTGTGGACCTGCTCGATGTCCAATGATCAAAAGATGCTAATGATGATGATTATTGTTGTTTTCATTATTATTATTATTGTATAGTATTTCCCCATAAGCTATCACTATATGTTACATTAATATTAATGTTATTATCGACCATGGAGCGGTTGGAGAACTTGGATTATAGCTGATATCTTTGCTGCTTTTCCCCCGTCTGTATCTCTCCTCACCT
>VRLP01009100.1:0-13985 GCA_009660295.1 Lophius piscatorius
AGTAACCCTACATGCTGGGAGCGCAGAGTTCTGATTGGACAATATGGAACTATGAGCTCCTTCAGATACGTTGGTGAGGGATAAGTTGGTGAATGATTTTTCTATTGGCGAGTGATTTAGCATTGCAAATTCAAAAGTTATCAAACAGTGGTCCGATAGCAGAGGATTCTGTGGATGAACTACTAGTTTTTCAATATCAATGCCGTAAGTCAGGACTAAATCCAAGGTGTGATTAACACAGTGAGTGGGCTCATTAACACAATGACTGAAACCAACGCAGTCTAACATTAAGTTAAACGTGGCACCGAGACTATCTCTGTCTTTATCTATGTGAATGTTAAAGTCACCTAATATAATTATTTTATCTGTCTTAAGGACTAGGTTTGATAGACAATCAGAAAACTAATTTTAAAGTTTGGAGTAAGGGCCAGAAGCCCGATACACTAGGATAAATAAGAATGGTGGTTGATGCTTCCAGGTTGGATTTGTAAGACTGAGAGTAAGGCTTTCAAATGAGTTACAGTCAGGTTTGGGTTTAGGATTTAATGGTAAACTGGAGTTAGATATGGCTGCAACTCCACCTCCTCGGCCGGTGCTTCTGGGTATGTGAGTATTGATATGAGTAGCGGGGCTAGATTCATTTAAACTAACATATCCCGCCTCACACAGCATTGGGTCTTGCTCGTGTATACTACAAATGTATACTACAAATAGCCATCTACTCACAAATACAATCACAGACACACAAACCTTATCACATTTTTCGTTGATCTTATTTTAATCACAATATTAGACTTGTGAGTTTATGGTGACCACTCATGTTATCGTTTCCAATATATGGTTTAAGTCAGAGAAACTAATGAATAATAATAATAATAATAATAATACATTTAATTTATAATGCCGATCCCAGATGTTAATGAAAGATTGCCTGCTTACCCCTAATAGTGTATGTAATCTTTTCCAAGGGTGAAATTATCGGTAATTCTAAGATCCATGTACCTATCCTCGGCCTACCCTCCGTCTTCCATGCTATGGCAAAGACTTGTTTGGCTAACAAAAGTCCAATTTCTAAAAATGTTGGTTGTTTCCTTTTATTATTTTCAGCTGGATATATACCTAATAAAATAGCTTGGGTTCTAAAAGTATCTGTATAGGTAATATATACTAGATGCACCATTTCAGAACTTAATTATTTGATGTCGTTGTCACAGACAGTGAAAAGGGCAGTTGGGAGAATTATTGATTTTGTTGTTAAGAAAAAATCCTTAACTGTAAAAAAATTTAAAATAAATATTGATTACTGGCGATGCGGTAATTGTCTGTTATTTCTTCAACAGACATTAGTTGCTTGTAATATGTTTTGAAGTCCATGAGCAAGACCCAAGGAATGTTGTGTCAGGGGCTGGGCTTGAACCCTGCTCTCCCAGTTGAGTGACAACTGCTCTACCCAATGAGCTAAAGCCACTCTATAGGGGACGACCAATACAGCGGCAAATCTTTTTCCATGTTGCCCTTTCCTTTGCATCTTCCTCTGTCTCACCAACCAACTGCATGTCCTCACTCACCACATTTAGAAACCTCCTCTTTGTTCTTCCCCCTTTTTCTCCTTCCTTACAGCTCAATCTCCGGCACCCTTCTACCAATAGATCTACAATCCCTCCTCTTCATCTGCCCAAACCCTCTCAATCTGGCCTCTCTTATTTTGTCTTCAAGCCGTCTAACTGCTGTCCCTTTGATGTGTTCCTTTCTTATCCTGTCCATCCTCGTCTCTCCCAGCTTAAATCTTAACATCTTTAGCTCTACCAGCTCAAGCTCTGCTTACTGTCTTTTGGTCAGCGCCACCCTTCCCAAAACATACCTGACCGTAGCTGTCTGTCTGTCCATCACCATAGCAAACGTAACAGGCTCAGAGACGATCCTTGGTGTAGGCCCACCTCCACCTTGAACCCATCCGTCACTCCTACTGCACACCTCACCGCTGTCACGCTGCGCTCATACATATCCTGTACCACTCTAACATACTTCTCTGCCAGTCCAGACTTCCTCATGCAATCCCACAATTCCTCGCTCGGCCCTCTATCATGCGCTTTCTCTCCACAATCCACAAAGACACAATGCACCTCCTGCTGGCCTTCTCTGTACTTCTCCACTGGCACTCTCAAAGCAAACATCTCATCTGTGGTGCTCTATGTTGGCATGAAACCAAACCCATGCTCACAAATTGTCCCCACTTTTCTAAATCTATCTTCCACTACTCTTTCCCAGATCTTCACTGTGTGGCTCATCAGCTTTATACCCCTGTAGTTGCAAAAGCGCCGAACATCACCATTGTTTTGGAAAATGAGCACTACACTTCTCTTTTCTTCAGGCATCCTCTTACTTTCCAAGATAGTGTTGAAGAACCTTGTTAAATCCCCCCCCTCTCTCTCTCTTAAAATAAATAAATAACATAAACAAAACAAAAAACCGTGGTATGGTTTTTGGGTGTTATCTTAAAATGTAATATAAATGCTATATATATATAAATATATATATATAAATAAGTGAGACTAAAACTGCCCAACAGCCACAAACTGTATATAAAATGACTTTATTTTATTATGTAAATGCACAGTGGCTTTGACTTTTATTAGTTACTGTGTTCATTTACATACACTTACATAGAAGACAACTTTAGACCGTTATGTTTTTGTAGGGATGGATTTGAGAGAATTGCACACCATTGAAGTATGTTAGTAAAACTGGATGTTTCCATTCACCATGAGAGGAACGTAACTTTTTTTTTTCCAATCGGATACGTCAACATTTAGGATTACTTATGAAGAATGACTAAAATCTACATCAAGATATTATTATCCAATAAATTACTCTGCACTGGGAGAGTACCGCCCACATCTGAAACCAGTCAGGTGAGCATCGCATTTGATGGTGTAGGTGAAGTAGAGAACACCTTTCTTCAGCTGACAGCTCAGAGAGCGGGTTCCTCGGTCGGGGAATAAGACGCATCTTCCTGCCACGTCATTGTAAAACACATCTCTATCCCACACCTCCATCCTCAGCTCCTGGCCCAGTTCCACTGAACCAAAGTCAAAGGTCACATTCCACACCGGGTTATTGTCGTCCATCACTGTTTCAGTCTCCTCGTACAAGCCGTCGTAGAAGATCTTCACGTAGGCGTCGGTTTTGGTGAAGGTGTCTGCATGCAGACCTGCAGCCCTGTGGATCTCCAGCCTGAGGGTTCCTATGCCGGCTCTTAGGGGACAGCAGTTATGGTCCAGATTTGGAGCTGGTGAGCAGTTCTTGAAGCCAAACTGGTCCTCCTTCAGCCGGTTCTCCTTAATGTACTCAGTGACGGTGCTTCTAAGGTTAGAACTGACCTCTTGGTCCTCTACCAAGTTATGGAGAGGGAGGATCGCATAAGAGACCACATCAGGGTTGTCATGGAGGCTGTTTATCCAGCTGTTGTACGCCTCTGACGGGTCCTGATGATACAGGATGTCGGGGTAGTACTTCTCCCCTCCGATGACATCAATCTTATGGGTCATGAAGCCGTGGTAGAAGCCCATGCTCATGTTGCCCCTCAGAAGGTTGTCACACTTGTTAGAGAAAGATGCATTGGCAGGGAGGAAACCGAGAGCTATTCGGAGCTCGGCGTTCAGGCAGCTTTTGACGTCTGACTCGGAGAAGCCCTTAAGTGTGGCCAGGCAGGTCCTGAAGGCGGTGACCCGCTTCACCTTACCACCAAGCTGGACCTAGGAGAAGTGAACAAATAATAAAAAAGAAAGGATGAAACATCCATTTTCTCTGTAATGAGGTTCATAATGACTTCCCACTATATTGAGCACTTATTAAGAGGCTTGTTGCAGAACAACATTTGTAGTAAAGGCAGGAAAGATAGTCTGTCGACCCCTGACCTGGTGTATGTAGTGGGTTCCATAGGTTTCTATCAGGCGTCTGTAAAGGGCTCTTTCCTGGCGTGTGTTTAGACTCTGCGGGAGTCTGTTGAGATGTTTTCTGAACTCTGAGCTCAGCTGGGGATGATCAGCCAGTCTGTAGCTAAATAGAAACAAAATAAATGAGAGTCATTGTCAAGTTCAAAATACTGTTACTCAACAAAAAGGTTGAGTTTTATGAAAAACATCTGAAAGTTAAAACCTTAAGTTAAAATGTTAAAATTAGATGTGACAAATACAGCAATTGGCCATAACATTATAACCGCTGACAGGTGTAGAGATTACAAGAAATACAGAATTTCTTCTTGGTGAGGAAAGTAAAGGGTTGAAAACATGCAGGTGGCTATCAGAAGATGGCGCTTTCACTCTCATGCTCCATCAATCCACAGAATGTGGGTTTTTTCAATGCACCCTGCCACCAAACCCCACCCCTCTGTACCTGTAGTAGGTGCAGCTGATTTCATGGATGGCAAAGGTGGCCTTGTCGAGGCTGTGCTGCGATCGAGCAAACTTTGCCAATTCTGAGCGGCTTCCTCCCAGCACAGCTTTACCAATATTATCTAAACTCAAACCCAGACCCCAGTTGTTGTTAACCAGGGAGTTGGAGCTGCGCAGCAGGGAGTCCAGAGAGTGGTGCAGGGCACTGGAGAGCTGCTTGCTGCAGCGGCTGATGGAACGCCAGTCTAGCACT
The DNA here is from genome assembly GCA_009660295.1 of Lophius piscatorius. Classification (NCBI taxonomy): domain Eukaryota; kingdom Metazoa; phylum Chordata; class Actinopteri; order Lophiiformes; family Lophiidae; genus Lophius; species Lophius piscatorius. Next base: position 4,648 of record VRLP01009100.1, read on the forward strand.
ACTGCTGGGAGCCTCTGAGTCTGAAGGGGAGAGAAGAAGCAGGATGTAGAGTGTGATCAAGTAGAAATGGATTGAAGGAAAAGCAGCTTGCACAGAATGAGGTGATGGAGTTACAAACGGGTTGAAGCCACCTTCAAAAGCAGACCAAAAAGAGAAAAGTTTTCACCTCTCCGTTTTGGAAACGATTCCGACACAATGTGCAGGTGTGGTTGTCCACCAAATGACCTTTGACATTGATGACGTACGCCCCCGTCCGACGCATCCTCACCACATCAAAACCCTCCCCAGCCAGGTTGTGACCCGGGACAAAGGGGGCTTTCTCACACTCTGATCCTGAGCCGGTCCAACAGCCCTGGACCCTGCAGACCTCCACCATCATGACGGCTAGGGCCAATGTAAACAGAACATAGTTGCTCTGTGGGTTTTCTGCAGCTGGCATGGTAACCTGAATGTAAAAAAACAGAAGGGGAATGAGAAACTCACATTTGTATTATGAACCCCTAAGCATGAAGTTTCTTATATTATTTGCCAAAGAAAAGAAAAGAAAAACTAATTTCAAAAGGTTTTATGCTGCAGGGATGTTACCGTTAGAAGAAACTATTAATCAAAGATGAATTCTGAGCGATTCACAATAAATGCAGATAATCTTTAAATCCCTTCTGCTGAATAAACTGAGGTAATCCCGCCACGGATGTTTTCTCAACTATAAAAACGTGCAGAGGAGACAGAAACATTGTAAGCAGACTTGCACTCTCACCTCTTGTAGGCTATATTCTTTCAGATGTGTCTTCTTTGAGGAGTTGTCTGGATGTTGTTTTTGTCTTTAACCGCAAAGATTCTTCAGCAGATTTCAGCAGCCGAGAAAAATAGAATTGCTGTACCTCCCTCTCCTTGCTGACTCCATCGATGGCACGGCTGACTGTGAATGATGAACTACAGACTAAACTCTTGATCCTGCTGGAAATAAAACCCAGCTCGAGAGAGAGGTTTGGCTTCGCTCCAAAGCTGTTCTGAAAGCCTGCTGGGTTCACTTTTGTGTGTTCACTCCCTTATTAAAAAGAAGTAGGAGGCAGTTCTTCTGCCTCAGGGTACTCTCCACTCTTCTCTCTCTCTCTTTCTTTTTTCTCTCTCTCTCTCGCTCTCACTCTCTCTCTCCTGCAAGGCCTTAACAATTTCCTCAGCGAGCGTGAGTGGGTTTGTTTTCTCGCTCATGCCCCAGCTCTATGAATCCCTGACAGCTGTGTATGGGTCCGTGCACCAGCAGATGTGGGGGAGGGAGATTGTACAGTCACGAGGGGAACGATGCACGTTAGTTTGAGCTCTCTTGACGGGAAGGTGTACGTATGTGCACATATGTGCACGTGAGTGTAAAGTGCATTTGTGAACTGTGTGTTGGTCAGAATGGCCGTGTGTTGTTTCTTGTTTGAGACAGCCTGTCTGTGTGCCGATAACATCCCCAGCACCATGAGGTCAGCATCACCACTGTCTCCCTTTGGATGCGGGAGGAATGTCAATGTTTTTATCAGCAAAGTCTCTTCACATTCAGAGCAAAATGTTACATTCAGGTATGGACAACTCAGGATGTGATTTGTTTTTCGGAGAGTATTGGCCGTTCTATCGACAGGGACAGAGTGTGCTCTGGTCTCACACCTGCAGGAATGAGGATCCTTACCTCGTCAAGTTCACCACAACAGTGATCTTGGATTTCACTACCAACCACTGTAGACATACTAATACCGTGTGATGTTTTATTTCTCTTATGAGGAATATACTGTTTTATCGGAACAAGCAAAATGTATTTTTTATATACCCAAAAAGTCAGGGATGATATGGAATCATCATCGTCGTGCCAGATCCTTCGTGTGAACACGATAATAATAATAATAATAATAATAACGATACATTTTCTTTTTTTTTTAGAAAGTTTTTCCAAAATAATCAAAAGACTCTTACCAGGTACAGAGATAAAAGGAGAGCAACTTCTTGAAAAAAGAATCAATATCAGATATTACAAACACAAATATTATCATCTCAAAGATATGCAGTCTCTGAGTTCCAGAGCAAGAGGGCCGCTATTTCACGCATCATTTTCACATTTTATACCTTAGTGCGAGGAAGAACTGGATTGATTTTGAGAAAGGTTGGTTGTATATTTCTGACACTAGAGGGGGCTTCATCTCCAAAGATTTTAGGTGCATAATTTCTCAACAGATTTATTCCAAATTTGGTGCTTATGAATCGGCTTGATGAGCTCTTTCTTGCACATATTTTTTACTCTAATAGTTACTCTAATATTTTATTCAATAGGGGGAGCTTTTTTCTATGAAAATGACTTGTTTTTCAGACATAACTTCCTAAATATTAGTCCAATTCAGTCCAAATTTGTTGTATATTATGTACCAGCTCAGTGGGGAAAGGAAAGCAATGGGGGAGGAGTGGGAAGAAATGGAGCAATATGAAAATGGTTGGGAGAACAAGGAGGACAGCCACAAAATAACAGAACAAACAACATCAACAAGAAAAATAACAGCGACTATATATATATATATATATATATATATATATCAACATTACATTCATTACTATACCACGATGTGTTCACCTTATTGTGAGTATTCATGTCTGTGTGTGTGTGTGTGTGTGGGTGTGAGTGGGTGAGTGTGCGTGAGTGAGTGAGCAAGAGCAGTCCTTCTGTTGGCCTATGGCATTATTTTATTATAAAAATAATTAAATAAAAAAGAGCAAGGATAGAAGAAAATCAACTGTCTAAACTCTTTAGACCTCAGACATAATTCAGTGGGTTTTAGTGTGTGTTAGTGTTTTCCTAAACAGTACTGTGTAGGAAATACAGAAATAGGAATAATTGAAAAAATTAATAAAAGGCAGCAGCAAACAAGAAACAACTGTATTTAATAGCTTAAGCTATTAAGCGGGTAAAAGAGCAATGATTGCTGTTTAAAGCACTGAATATAATAAAAACTAAAATCTAACCAACCTAACTCTTGCTTGAGAACAAAGAATAAGAAATCCAAAACTCTCTACCTAACCTGTGATTTCAGGTTTAATCAAAATACATAAAACAGCACTGCTGACATCTGTGAACGTAAATAAATCTAACTCACAATGCATGTAATGTGTATTAAACCTAAATCTAACCCTGGTCCAGTTCCCAGGTACCAAAAGCCTGAACCGAATGGCAAAAGTGAGCATGGCTCTGACACATTTATAACACAGTGTGATGAGCTGCACAGTGTTTCCTCCTTCAACCAGGGAAGGATCAGGTGACGCCTCCAGCAGCAGGAACCAATCACATGAACCTATGGATTCGAAATAAAATTGATGAAACATACTGACAGGGAGGCACCAGCTGTGACCCTGACATTGCATGTGAACCAAGATCTGCATATCATGCCTATATCATAATTTACTCTAATAGTTAATATTATTCTCAATAAGGTGAGTTTTTTTCAATGAAAATCAGTTTTTTGACCATTAGTCCCATTTAGTCTGAATTTGGTGCATATGAATCAACTCAAACAGTCTAACTTGTATATATAATATTTTACTGCAATAATTCATATTTTACCCAATAATGGATCTTTTTTTTAATTGGAAAATCCTCTTTCAGACATAACTTTCTAATTGTTGGATTGATTTAGTCAGAATCTGTTGCATATGAATCGCCTCAAGGAGAGCTATCCTTTTTATATCATATTTTATTCTAATAGAGCAATAGTTTACTCACTAGGGTGAATTTTTCTTATGAAAAACTTTGTTTATCAGACACTACTTCACATTTAATTTAAGGAGTTCAAACAGGGGGGAACTGCTTGTACAGTGCAGGGGATTGGGGGCTGTGCTGCGGTGGACGACAGTGTTTAGGCCTAGTTATGTATTAATACATGATTGAGAAGTACACTCACAAACACGCGTGCAGGGGACCATACAAATAATCGCAAAACGCAGACCTCTACTCACGAATTGAAACTAAAACCTCAGCAATATGAAAATGGATTCAAGTTTCGATAACAACAAACTTTAATAAAGGTCAGGATAAAGCACAATGTATCGTCTGATTGTCAGTCGTAAACAATGGTGATGCCGTTTGACTCAGATCAGCCTCGTACCGTATCAGTAATACCACCACATTTATGCCTAGACCCTGGAAACCAAATCACAGCATTCAGAATCGTGTTTATCATCGTTAGTTTAGGAATTATCAGTAAAAAATTAAACGTATCATCATGGCGGATCCAGATCTGTTTTTCCTCTTGGTATAACTTCTTTAGTTATATCTTCAGTTAGATCCATGAAATCAGTTTGAATGAGTCTGCATTTTGTCAGCTGATCGTGGTGCAGGTCCTGCCCTTGTCCTCTGAAATACTGACACCCATTACTGGCGCCCCCCCTCCAAATAGACATTTCATCTCCAGGATCTGCATTATGCTGAAACATCATGAGTTGTCCATACCTGACAATTTTCATTTTTATTGGTCTTTTATAATAATGGCAAAACGCCGTTATAGAAGGTTCTAAGCCCCGGTGTTCGGTCAAGTAAGAGAAGAAGAGATACAGCATTTGTGGCACAACACGGCCTTATTTGGATCCTCTGATCTGCCTCTAGATAAGAGCTTCATCACTCGATCAGGCATCGTGACCAGATTCTCTGAAATGCGTGCTGGTGCAGAACACTTTCTATGAAGCATGAATTATTGTCACTGAATTAATGATCTCTACACTTTATTTAACATTTTGAATGATAGCTTATGATACTAAATTGACTTTAATACATGATATGAGTCTGAAGTTGACGATTAGCCAATAGCTTCAAGACAAAAGGCTGCCACAAATAATTTTTTTTCATTTATAAATATAATTATTAATAGCTTGATGATAAAATATCAAACAAAAGGGAGGATGCTCATCACGATTTCCCAGAATGACACGTTTGAGTTGCTCCTTTTGTCAAATCTGCAATCCCAAACTCGACGGCTCTTTACTTATATTCATAAATATCAATTAAAATAGGAAAATACAATTTTTGAAATCAAATTTAACAAGCTAAACACGGAACTTTTTGGACTTTTATTTTCTTAAAAAAGGACTGAAAGGGTTCGTGTATTAGCAAAATGAGTAGTCATCAAACATTTCTGCAACTTAACAGCAGAAATGTATATTAATTAAAAACTTGAAAAAACAGCAAAAACATGTTTTCAAATTCAGTTCAAAGATTTAACTCGATGTGTTAATCTTGATTTAAAAACAACAATAACCTCACAAGACTGAAGTTATTTGAGCAGATTCAGGGTGAGCACCGAGCAGAAACATATGACCCAGAAGCAAGAAGACTGTTCCAGTATTTGGATTTACATTGCTTTAATTGGAAATCATTTGCAGTGCAGAAGAATTTGATTGACATACATTTATAAATCGTATCAATTTCAGTTTGAATAGTAAAAAAAAAGAAAAAAGAAAGGGTTATCTAGCAAAATGCAAAAATGTGGCTACGTGATTGATTCTTCTGTCTCTGAAGTCCAGCTGAGCAGAAGAGCCCATCTTCCTCCCCTCTGAGATACATGCCAGTGAACAAAGACCTCACCGTATCCGGGCGCCAAACCCTGAAGGTGTGCGTTTTTCTTACTCCTCGTCTTGCTGTGTTTCTCTCCCTCCTGCTTCATCGTCTTCCTCTCCACGTATTTGTTCATAGCTTCTGGCTGTTATAAACCTGGACACCCTCCTCCTCAACACCAATACCAGTATGACCCCCAGTACCATCATAGCCATCACTCCAAATGCGACTCCTGCCTTCTGCCCACCCGTCATCTGGCGGTCCTCTGGGTGAGGAGTCTTCACCAGTTCATTGAGATCCTCTAGTGTGGCCAGTTTCCATGCCTTTGTCTTCCCCACTCTGACCCAGTTCTTCTCTCCTTCAGTCATCACCACGACGGTGTTGGTGTGCTGCGTACTGACAAGAGGATGGTTAGTGAAAGGAGGCAGATGGACCGGCTGCAGGTTCCCACCTGTGAACAGTCCGGACTGAACGCAGTAAAGAATCTCACACCCGTCGCTAACAGTCGCCAGATGCTGACTGAACTTGGGGGGGCAACGTTTTTGAAATCCAGCCAATGGGTTTCTTGATTCACAACTGAAAAGCCCTCCAAATGGTACCGAGTCTCTAGAGGCCATTTCGTAATCGGCACTCAAGCAGATGATTTGACCATCGGAGAAAATCTTTAATGGAATGAAGTTAGGGGGGCAGCTTTTGTCTCTGGTGATGGGGTTCAGGATAGAGGAGCTGTATATTCCTCCAAACAGGTAGCCTGAGTTGTCTGGGGCGGCGCCGTTGTTTACAGAGCACCAGTAGGTTTCGATGTGAGCAGAGCGAACATGGTAGTTGTCCTGACACACGCGACGTTGGCAGTGTGAAAGGTGTAAAAACCCACAGCTATAGCGTTCAATGTGACAGTCGTATGATCTGTAACCTGCCTGTCTCATCTCTGACCTCAGTAACGTTGGAGAATACGGCGGACGGCAGGAGAAGTCACCTGTTGCTGGGTTTTTCTGGGCCAGGGTATCACATAGTGGACCTGCATTGGAGGTGATTTCAACACATTCCTGATAGACACCACCAAAACTAAGGTTTGTAGCAGGGCCCTCACAGGAGGAATCCCCAATGTTGGCTTGGAAGTTGAAGTTCTTGGAGTTGATGTCGACACATCCGGGCCTCGTGTTGACCTTATAGTACCGCTCTATGGCCTCACTCACCATTTCAGCCACTTTGCCAACCGTAGGCTGTGGCAGATCAGGGAGGCTGTTGGCGTTCACAACGTACTGTAGTGGAAAACCAGACCGATCGATGGCAACCAGGTTGTTCCTGGTGCTCTCCTGCCAGTTCTGGAGAGTCATGCCGGGAAAGAACGGTGTTCCCCCATAGCTTTGGATGATAGAGTACTGAATGTTAGACTGATATGTTGTCAGTACCGACCTCTGCTCGGAGTTTTGACTGCTTATATCAAACTTGAGTTTGTCATAAAAGTTTAGGCCTGCCTGCGCTGTGATAGAGGAACTTTGCGAGACATTGTCGGACACATAGGAAGAGTGGAGGTAGTCTTCTTCCACCAAAGTGGCCCCGGCATCGACACTGGTGATAACGTGGGTCCCGTAGTCCAGCACCATCTTCTCTGAGAGATACTCAGCATTCCTCGTTTGGTTGTTTTCAATCGCGTCGGCTATCTCTTTCACTTGTCGAGCAAAGTTTGGGTCCAGAGTGAAGTCAGGATAAGTCCTAACTGTGTAGAAGAAGTTACGAACCTTTGAGGAAAGAGAGAGGATTGTCATTTTTAGCCTCTGTCATACTCATTTCAGTTTATTAACGTTTTCAATCCATGCATTTTACAATATATAAAGGAAATATTTGGGGGGTCGCTTTTGATCCAAAATAACTTTGGCGGGTATTTTTCAGCTTTCTATATCTCAACTAAGAGAAATGAAAACTTACTTGTACTCTGGCTGTTGTTGAAGAGTCTTTGACCTGATGGATCTTCATCCTCTGATTTTCTGTGGAAAACTTGCCATTCAGCACCGATAGGAAAGACACATCTTCATTTATGGTCTGAGAAGTAGAGCTCCTCTGCTCCAGCCACGAGCTGATGATCTCCGAATTGGTCTCTACGCCTGTCTCCTTGCGTGGGATGACAAACACCTCATCGGGGATGAGGTACGTGCCGTCCTCAGTGGTCTTGCACTGAGCGTAGCTGAAGTTCATGACCCGACCCACATCAATGTTCCTGAGGTTGTCCCAGCCTCCGCCGGGCAGCACCTCCAGCGCTGTGAGGAGGTTGGTGGAGTCATGGCATTGCCTGAGCCAGTTGGTGGAGCGACTGAAAGCGACTGAATGAAGGAGAAGGAGAACCACTGCTGCCTTCATGTTGGCTGTGTGACAAAGGACTGAGACGATTGAGTGCAACGTTCAAGCCGAGTTCCTCCACCTCCCATGCGACGTTTCAACCAAAACTGGTTGGGCAGGTTGAGATTTTTTTTTTCATCATTTTCAAATCCCTATGGTGGTTCCTCATATGGTGTTTACACTAAAGGTTATTACCAAAAGGAGAAGTCAGTTCCAATTACTAATAAATTACAAATGTAAGTGTAGAATGTTTTCTGCAACATGAAAATAATACAACTACATTTAAAGACAATATCGTAAAAAACAAAAAAAAACAACCTGCAGAACATTTTGTTTCGGTGAGAGCAGTTGTACATAGTTTTTCTACTGTGATGGAAACAAAAGTAAAGCTGTTACTATTTCTGCTGAAAGGGCATGGAGAGAGGATGTGAAAGAAGAAGTAGACGTTTTTCCGCATGATTTATGAACAATTCACACGAACGTACATCACATGGGAAGTTTTTATTGAGTCATCGTCACCCATTAATCGGCACACATCAGTCAGCGTTTGAATGTCTGGCTACAATTACCAAGCTTAAGTCATTCTATATAAAAACCGTATTGACATGTATGTGACATTACACAAAATAGTGTTAAAAATCAAATCATTAGACTGTATAAATCAATAATGTTCAAAGTTATCTGACTCCAGCTGCTTCCTAAATTTTGAAAAAAAGTGCTAAGACTTACTGGATCAAGGATGACGACACTCGAAAACACTTTAATAAGTAATAACTGTCGTCATAAGTCTTCTTCTATCTACAGGCTATTGTTCATGATTTTTAACACAGAGAACTCATTATATCCCTGAACTTTTGGGGATATTATGAGTCATTTTCGCCGCCGCATTCACTCTGCCACCGCAGCAGATCCTTCCTGTTAACGGAACATATGTGCTCCTAAATCAATTGTAAGATTGTATTTGAGTTAAAATCTGAATTGGATTACTTTTAGCTGCAGTGTAATCAGAGTCCTAATTACCTCATCTATAATAATAAAAATAATAATACATTTCATTTATAATGCACTTTACATTTGGATCAAATCTCAAAGTGCTACAAAGTAAAAGTAGATAAAAGCATCAATAACAAATATAATAATAACTATATAAAAGCCTTACCAAAAAGCAGCAATGTTAATTAAAGTTATAGGTTCTGCTAAAAAGGAAAGTTTTAAGTCCTTTTTTAAATGTGTCAGTCATCTGTGGAGCCCTCAGATGGTCAGGGAGGGCATTCCACAGACGAGGGGCAGCAGAACAGAAGGCCCGATCACCCATGGTGCTGAGCTTATTCCGGGGAAGGAGGAGGCGGTATGAGTGGGTAGAACGGAGGGATCGTGTTGAGGTCAGTGGGGTGAGTAGTTCTTTTAGGTAGGGGGGTGCGTTACCATGGAT